>JANBQV010000186.1:0-12935 GCA_027577495.1 Coemansia sp. RSA 720 | reverse complement strand
TCTAAACAACATTTTGCGCGACCGGATCCCACGGTGAACATGGGCTGGACTGCATGTAATCCCCGATGGATGCACGACGATCCGCATACAGCTTCCAATTGCGTCATTTTTAACTCTATTTTTTACTCTTCTTGCTTGCCAATGAATGACGCATCCTTGCATGTGCATTTGAAGCAGCACAAATATTATCTTTGACATTTGCTTGTTTCAATGCATCAAAGGCACGCATTGAATTGCGCTTTTGAATTCCGAGATACACATGCATGTGACTTGAGTGAAACAGAACAATGGTAAGCGTTTTGGTAAACGTGATATACTGCTCCAATGCGGCTTCAAAAGTGGTCTTGTAAAAATTTGATGTGGACCGAAACTAAGTTGCAGCATGACCTTGCACGTGGTCTCCGGACCGAACAATGAAACGTGGTCTGGTGACAGTGTAACAGAGCCTGGGCTCGGCATTGACTGGCGAGAAATGAGGGACCGTTTCGGAGAAGACTGCAGTAATCAGCTTGGCAACTCAACAGGTGTAATCCAAGCTCTGAGCGGAGAATATGGAGTGCAGCCAGCTGCTACTACTGTGTCTCTTTTCGGCTTTGCCAACAAAAATGGTAGTTTGACGCGTTCTGATAAAGCCATGCATTTTTTTTGAAATTTATGGCCAAAAAAGAGCGTATTTTCTTTCATGATCAGCCGATCAGTATCCCAAATCAATCAAAAACATCAAATCTGACTTGTTTATCACTAGCTAAAATTGTTGGTAAATTCAACTCTTTCTTATTCTTGCAATTGAACCAGCTCTTTTACTAATTCCTTATAATGCGGGGTTTGTTCCAATCAGCGTTGTTTGCTCGCCTGGCGGGTGCCCGCACGCTGTCCACAACCTCCGATTCCCTGACAAAGTCCGTAACCGCAGCGGCCATCTCGTCAAAACTTCCCTCAAAGGCGCAAGTTCCCATGCCCCGAGGTACGTAGAGCCGAAACTCTCTTGCTTATTCAAATTACACACACTAACCATTATTTTTAGGCAAGTTTACGAGCCCCTCGGTGTTTTTGCAAACGATTGGCCGCGGCTGCGACAAGTTTGCGCCAAAATTCAAAACATGGGAGCAGCTGTTTTCGGCGTCAGGCGAAGTGATGAAGCATGAGCTGGGAATCGGGCCAAAGCCGCGCAAGTGGATTTTGATGTGGACGAACAAGTTCCGGCTGGGCATTGACCCGTATTTCATCCCCACCAGCAAAAAGCACGAGATCAAGCGAGTCGACCGGTTAGCTCGTATGAAGCGTCGGGGCAGAACATAACTTTAGGTTGCCCACTTCACTTTTTACAGACTTGGGAGAGAATAAATAGCCAAAACTCCAATTAAAAAGTATAGAAATCGATTAAACAGTCATTTTGTTGACCGCCAACGCCAACTGGTCCATGTCATCCTGCATGCCCGGCGACAACGGGCCCACCGACTCGCGCTTCCCACTCTCGTCCTCATTTGCGCTATCCAGCTTCTCTTCTTGCACAGCCTCCACATCTGCATCCTCGATCGGCTCCGCCTCCTCCTCGACATTAAATATCCAGTGGTACTGCAAGATCAGATTCTTAATCACGCTCTGCGCATGCCCCAAGTTCGACATCGCCAACGCAAAGCTCGACGAGCCTGGAGGCGGCCGCAGCAACGACGGGCCAAACACCAGGGCCAGGTTTGTGCCGTACATGTGGTTCACCTCCTCGTAGTCCGTCACTCGCTCCAAGTGCTCCACCAGCCGCTTCAGCACCGCGTAGTTGCCCGTTGGCAGCGCATGCACCAGGTCCTTTATTGCCCACAGCCGCTCGTCGTAGTCGTCGATCGACGCTGCGTTGATAAACCCATCGTACAGGTTGAACGTCATCAGCGGCTCCGGCAGCTCCCGCAAAAACTGCTTCATCACGCCTGACACGACGTTGATGTCGTGGAAGTCGCCGTTGCCCAGATCCACAGCATCCGGATCTGCATTGAACATGTTCCGCAGCCGGCTGACGTCCGCCGCTGCGCCCGACACGCGGTAGATGCCCACTTCTTCCAGGCCGCGCAGCTCAATCTCGGTCAAGCACTTTTCGACAATCGGTGGCACCACCTTGGCGTCTGGCATCAGCTCCGCCAGATCCACGCCAAACGACTTTGGCTCTGTCGCCGGCGCCAGATCCCGGCTCGGCACCGGCATCTGCGGAATCGGCATCGCACCGCGACTTGGCGTCTGCGACATGCTGAATGCACCAAACGCCGATGACCCAGCACCCAAAAACGCAGTGAACCGGCTTCGAGTAGTCTCGCTGCCTAGATGCCGCCCGCCTTGAGACTCAGAGTCGGCCACCGGCATCGGCGGCGCATGTGGACTGTCGCTGTTGTTGCGCTTCTTCGCCTCCTCGACAAACAGCGTCAGCCGCCGCGCCGCTGCCTCGGTCGCCGCATCGCGCATCGCACCAATCCAGTCTTCCATCTGCTCCGAATCGGGCGCCTGCAGCAGGTACTGCCCGCCCTCCTCGGTAACAATGCGGAATACAAAGTCGCGCTTCGTGTACGCCTGCTCGATCGTGATCGTCGAGTTGATCAGGTTGATCACGTTGGCTGGCTTTGTGCTCGGCAGCGCCGGTCCGCGTGGCCGCATCGAGCCCGCCGCCGACAGCCGGTTCTCGCCGTCCACCGCCGCCGTGCCATACACGCTGCTGCTCGCAGCCAGTGCTCCACTACCGCCCGCACCGCCAGCGCCGCCGTCAATCGAGCTCTCGCGAGCTCCAATGCCGACCTTGTTCATCAGATTGGCCATCTTCAGCAGTGGCTCGTTCTTTGCCCGCCGTTGCTGCTGCTCCTTGAGCTGCCGCTTCAGGATCTTTGTGCGCTCGTTCTTCTGCCGCTCAATCGCCTGCTCGCGATCACGTAATTCGCGCTCCAGCCGCTCGCGCTCTCGAATCTCCTGCCGCACCTTTTCGATCTCATCAGTAACCAGGCGCGTAAATGGACGGCTGTAGTTCGGTCCTGCTGCCGCTGTATTCGCCGCCGTTCCTGCTGCCGAGCCTCCGACTGGTGCATCGCCATAAGTCAGCGATCGCGGCACCGGTGCTGGCGGCGACCCAAATGCCTGCCCACTGCCAGTGCTTCCGCTTGCTAAATCTGGCGTTGCTCCCGATTTGCGCGCATAGACTCCGCGCGGCTCGCTCCCAGGCCCAACAGTGCTCGAGCCGTTTCCTGCGCCTGCCGCACCTCGCAAATTGGCAATCGACCGCTTGGCAAACCCACCCGAATGCCCATGGCGAAGCGTCTGCGGCTGCATGCTCTCGCTCGGCCGCGCAAATCCCGCCCCATGCGACGGTGCCGGCGATGTAAACGTAAACGCAGCCGTCTCGCCTGCCATTGCCAGCTCGTTCTGGCTCGCCGCATGCAGCTCAGCCGACCGCAGCGGCGTCTGTGCAACCCACGCATTGAGCTGCGTAATGTCGATGCGAATTGCTGTTGGCAGCGCAAACGCCTCCTGGCACCGCGATACCAGCTGGTCGCACACACACAGCATGATAAACACTCGGTGCCGCTTGGCTACGTTGACCAGACGCGCATCGCTCACCAGCGTATCTGGCGAGTCGTAGCACAGGCTGACCATGTTCTCCAGCAGCCACCCCAGGCACGGCACAAAACAGTCTGCTCGTGCCATCGAGTCGTCCGACAGATCAATGCTGTCCACGGCTGGGTTCGACTGCGACCGCTGCATCGTCACTGGCCGCGGCCCATCTTCCCCGCTCGGCTTAGCTCCGGGCCCTGACTCTACATTAGCCTCTGATTGCGCCCCACCATCAGCGCCCTGCGTCGGTCCCGAGCCAAACGCAGCCCAGCTGCGCGCACCCCGCAAAACAGCCTCCAGCGTATCAAGCTTGGTGTTGTTCTCTGCTGCCACCTCGTTCCACGCCCGCACAAACTGCCGAGACTCGGGGCTGACCAATGCACTCGCCACTGCGCGCTCAACAAACGACGGCACGTACTTTACCTGCGTCTGGCCGCCCTTGCGCCGCCCACGCCGGCCCGCATCCGCCGCGCGGTTGCCGCGATCGCCCACTGCATGTCGCTTAATCGAGCCAGCGCGATAGCTGGGCTGCCGGTCTGGAATCATGCCCGCCTCTCGCATGTACCCGTTCAGCAGCGTGCCAAACACTCGCGACGTCGACAGATGCGAGTCTTTGCGGCACAGCCGAATCAGCGTCAGGAACTTTTGAATCCGCACGATGCGCTGCGCCAGCGCCAGCGTCGGATCTGCGATCTGTCGAATCGCCCAGCCTCGGATAGTGCGGTGCAGCTCCAGCATCGTCTGGATGCTGTGCGGCATTGTGCGCGCCAGCGCCGTCTCTGCCGACGCCGCCAGCTCGCCGCTGCCCACTCCACACACGCCGCCGGCGGCTGCCGCTGCGCCCTGTGCTATGCCACGTCCGCGATGGGTCTGCTCAAGCACCTGGTAAATGTCCGACACCGCCAGCTCATCGTCAGGCGGCACATGCGCCATGCGCTTCTTTGCGTACCACGGAAGCGGCATATGCGTCTGCACCTCGAGCAGGCAGAATGCCACAAGCCAGTCGTTGAACGAGCACCGCGCAAAGTGCGTCTGCGCCAATCGGTTCAGCGCCACAAGCATCGCATCTGGATCAGCCACGCTCAGAAGCGCCAGCGGCGTCTGCAGCGCTGTGTCCACTGGCACCGACGCCGTTGTTGTGCTGGTGCGCCGCTCGCGAATGGCTGCGTGCGCCAGGCGCCGATCCAACACCTTGTCCAGATCGCTGTAGCCAGACGGCGTCAGCAGCTGCGTCACAAAGTCCGGAGACAGCAGATCTGCGCGGCCCAGCAGCTCGCGCCATTCAGCCTGCGCATCGTCGGTGTCCGGACGCAGTGCACGCACAGCACGGCCCAGCGCACCAACAAACTCTGCCATGCTCTCGCGTAGCGCAGAGCTGTCCAAAAAGTCTGAAAAGTGCTGGCTCAGCCAGTTCTCGCTGACATCCAGCAGCGCCCGCAGGCTGCCTGCTGTGAACGCCCACGTTTGCCCGCCAAACTGTGTCAGCGACCGCCGCATGCTGTCAACAACATCCAGGCCGCTGCTAAAGTGCCGGAACGACGCCATGAAAGTGCGCTGAAACACGTCGCGGTTGAACACAAGTGCCACCGCTGCATTGCCCGGCAGCGTGACGTGGGCGCCCTTTTCTGTTGTCAGTCCTGAGCTGTATGGCTCGATGCCGTTGACTAGCAGATCCAGCAGAATCGCCAGTGTTCCGCCCTGCACTTCGACAACAAACCGCAGCGCATGTCGCGCATTTGCTGCTGCTCCAATGTGCTGCACGCGCAGCACTCGCAGCGCTAGATCGCCATTGGCTGCGTACACCGTCGTTCCAGCAAACAGCGCATCGCTGCGAGCCGCATCATTAATCTGCTGCTCGCTGCTCGATGCCACGCTGCCTTCTGCCGCCTCATCAGCAACCACCGCGTTATCGCCGTCGCCATCGCTATCGCCAGCATGCACGCCTGCCGTGCCATTCGCTGGGAACGAGCGACTGCGCTTGTGCCGCACACTCTGCTGCCCATCACGTGCTGACTCGGTCGCATCGCCCGACTCGGACCCTGTGGTTCCATGCAATGACTTGCGTAGCACACGAGTGTCGTCTCCATCGTCTGCCAGCCCCAGCATGCCTGAGGCCGGCGATGCATGCGAGAATGTGCCAGCCCGGCCCGACGGTCCATTGGCCCGCCCAACAGGCTGCGCGGGAGGCGGCGGCGCCGGAGTGCGAGTTGTCGGCGTAATCCACTGCAGAATGTTTGTTGATGGCACTGTCTCCGGACACACCAGCGGCAGAATCGACCCTGGCGCCTGCCGAAGCGACGACAGCACCAGCGCGTGGTCGGCGTCGTCAGCATTGCTGCTCTCAACCGGAATGTGCTGGTGGTACTGATCGCTGACCGCCGGCTCACACTGCAGCGATATCGAATGCAAGAACCGCACATCGTACTCGGTCACATCAGAGTCAACGACCTCGTCGCCGATCTTGAGCGGGTTCAGCGCCAGCCCCTGCAGATACGCCTGCAGATACGGGTGACTCTGCATGGCTGGCTCCACCGCCACTGCAGACACCGACGGTCCTGAAATCTGCAGCTGAACCGAGTCACGCAGTGCGCTGCCGTCGCCAGTCACAGCTGCGCTGCTGCGGTTGCTGTTGCCGCCGCCGGTGCCGCTTTGCTGGAACTTTGATGCGAGCGACAGGCTGCTCGCCCGCGACCGCATAATGCTGGTGCGAGCCCGCTCGACAACAGAGTTTGGGATACCGCAGACTGCCTCCTGGGCCGCTGCGTACATGTGGCCGTAGTGCGCAAACAACACACGGTCGCTGTGGTCGCCTGTGCCGCCGCAGCCTGCCGCGCCCAGCGCCGGCTGGTACTTTCGCCGCAGCCGCTGGCCCTCGCGCCCAATATGCAGTCGAATCGATCCGTAGTATGGGATCGGCGTGTAGCTGTAGCCCAGTCCCGCCGACGGTGTCGACGCACCGCTCTTGTTCTGCGGCCGGATCACCAGCGGCCGAGCCTCGGATGTCCGGCCAGGCAGATCAACATCGACTTCACAGATCCCGTGCTTGATCAGCAGCGGCGCCCACTCGCTCACAATCAGATCTTTCCAGAACAAACCAACCCCGTGCCACGTCTCGCGCAGCCGAGCAATAGGCGCCATCGTAACTGCCATTGCAATTGCTGTCCACGATAATGCGTCACCAATTGCCCGGCACTCCTCGCCAATGCGCACCCAGTGCTGCAGCAGCGCACTACGCCGCGCTGGCCGATTTAGCGGCAGCTCCACCAGCAGCTGGTGGTGGATCATCCGTGTCAAAAAGTGCGGCTCGGAATGAGTAAACACCATCAGCAGCCGTTGCATTTGCGCCAGCGTGTCTGTCGGCTCGTTGGCTGCGTCACCGCCTGCTCCACCGTCAGCCATGCCCAGTGCTGCTCCGCCGCGTGGCGAGCCGTCCGAGTCGCCGCCTGCAACCGTCGATGTCCCGACTGTCAGCAAGCTCGGCGTCGGCTGGCGTGTCCCGCTTCCGTCCTGGTGCTGCGCCGTCGGCGGCAGCGGCATGTACAGCTGCGTCTGCTTGGGATTGAACCCGGTCAGCTGGCTCTTGTGGAACAGATACAGCTGGTGCGCAAACTCGGCCGGGGTGATGCGTAGCAGCAGCGACGGCGAGAGTCCCGTGATCTCGACGCGAATAAGCTCGGGAACAGTCGGAATCTGAGGAACTGCAGGGTCAGGCTCGCCATGGTGCGTCTTGGACCGACCCCGGAGCGGACGTGGTCCAATATCTGAGCTGGGCTTTGGCTTGGGCGCCGCTGCGCTGGGCAGCGTGCCAATGATCTCGTAAGAGTCAAGATTCACCAGCGGACTGTCCGGAACCGTGGCGTCTGGCTGACCATCTGCTGGGTTCAGCCCACGGGCTGCGTCATCGGCTGTGCTGGACACCGCCACAGTAGCATTAGTAGCAATAGTGACTGGTACCATGCGGTCTATAGCAGCAGTAACTGCAGTAACCGTCACGCCATCTTTTTCTGGGCCTGACGCAATCGACTTTTCAACTATTGCTCGAAGCACCTCGATTTGGTCGGCGTCATACGCAGCCGCATAGTGCGTGGCCAGCGATTTGATAATCTCGCCCAAACTGCTTGCCCAGTACGCGTAATCTGGCGTCTCGGGCGTCACCAGCCCTGCATACCTCTGGAGCTCGCCCAAAAACTCGCCATGGGTCATGAGCAGCGGGTATGTTCCCGCCAACCGCAGACTGAACGAATCCGCGCCAATCGACAGCTGCTGCTGATCGTCCTGCGAAGCTGCCGAATGTTCGGCTGTGCGAAAGATCATCTCATGCACCAGGGCGCTCTTGCTGCCTCCAACAACCACGCTCTTGGACAGTGTGTCGTCGCCGGAGGCCTCGGCAGACACAACGAGCTCAGGATGCTGCTGTGTGCCCCAGAACAACCGCGTGCGCGTGTCCTTTTGCTGCTTGGCTCTTTCGTCGGCATTCGCTCCATCGACACCTGAATCTTTGCCTGCAACAGCGGTGGCCGGGCGTGTTGGCTCATTGGCTCCAATATACCGCCGTCCATTGCCTGTGTTCTCACGCGGGCGCTGGCGCAGACGCCGCGCGTATGTCGCCTTGGCCGCCGCAAAGCGCGACAGCCAGTTGTTCTTTGCATCGCTTGTGGTGGCCACAAACATGCGCGCCACACGCTCCTTGCCGCCAACAAAAATCTGGAATCCAGGCACCAGACCTGACGACAGTGCGCCCGAGTAATCTTTGGATACAGTCGAGGTGCGCGTCATTACCGAGGACACTGAGCTGTTGCCGATCGAATACAGGCTGATGCGGCCGGAGCCGTTTTGACTCTCACGGCCCAAGTGGCCCAGTACGCCCGGTGCATGCGTAACGCTAAAGCGCGAACTAGCCGCCTCGATGGCCTCGACGTTGGCAAGCAGATACTGCGAGTGGAACTTCCACTTTGTAAAGTAGCCCTTGCCAGTGATGCCCAGCTCGGCACTGACCAGCGACGAGTTGTCGGTGGGCTGGTGCGTCTTGACACGCGAGCTCTTGCCAAAGCGCATCTTGTTGCTCACCGCGCCAAAGAAGCTGCTGGCCAGACCCTGGCGCACCCAGCGCCGCTTCAGCACCACAATAGTGTCGTCAAAAATGAGTGCACACACGTAGCGCTTGAACTTTAGCGACCGCAAATCCACCTCAGTGAAGCACTCGCCAAACGTATATCGCTCGCATAGCGGCACTGTGATCTCGCCGTCGCGCACGCCCGGCTCAAACAGAATGCCGCGCGACCCTGATTCGACCTCGCCAGGCGCCATCGGGAACCCGGCAGCGCTGGATCCAGCGTCGTCGTAGGCCGACACTGACATTGAAGTGCGAAAGTACCCGCCTGCGGTCTCATTGGTCGCCGCTGCAATCTCTTCGGGGAACATCTCCCGCAGCTCGCTCTCCGAAGGCGGCTTGTAGAAAAATATCTTTGCGCCCTTGAGCACCACTCGATACACCTTCCATCCTCGCGACAGCGCCGACGCTAGCGACGTGCTCGGATTAATGTCGGTCTTCTTGCTCAGGTAGCCTTCTTTGGCTACGCTGATCGACGCTCCAGCGCTGCTGCGTGCCGACTGCGCTGCTATGCTGGCGTGGTGATTAGACGCTATGGCAAAGCTGTAGTCGCGGTTACCGGCGCCCTGCGGACCGCTGCTTGCAACCTCTGGCGGCGGCGCCTTGCGTCCTGATGTTGACGGGTCGGGCTTTGCCGCGTGGTTGGGTCCGCCGGCCCCAACCGCAGCACCTGCAGCTGCCGGACCCGGGCCAGGGGCGCCCAGCGATGAGCTGCTGCTATTGAACCCTGACTTTGCCAGCCCCACCAGCGCAGTCGAGCCGTACAACGTTTTTCGAAAGTGCGTCGAGCCGCCACTGTGTCCACTAGCGCCAGCTGCGCTCGAAGAATGAACACCCGACGCAGACGCAATGCGCTGTGCTCGGCCATTACCATATATGCTACTGCTGTTACCGGCAGTCGACTCGTTACCGCCGCCCAAGCCCAGCGACGCAACGTTGCCCAGACCAAGCGATGCACCGTTGCCACTGACGCCTGCAGCGCCGCTGCGCGAAAGCGGCGATGGCGTGTATGATGACTTGGCCAGGCCTGAGCTGCTGGCGGGGGCCGTCGACAGCGAAGCGTGCGGACGGTCTGCAGCGGGCTCAACAGTCTCAGATGCGGCCTGGCGCGCTGCGTTCTTGTTTGAGCGCCGGGTTGTCAGCCCGCGACGCAGGCTCTGGCCAAGCGATATAAGCGACTTGGACTTTGACTTTGCGGGCTCATCCCGCGGCCGCTCATTTCCCAGTGCCATCTCGAGAAATGCTGCCTTTTGCTCTATTTGTTTTGGTGACTATAGTTCTATGCCGCGAGCCTTGTTCCTTTATCTGTAGAAAGTGTATGGATATAAAAGTAAATAGAAACGGTGTGCCGGTATCGCTTCTAGCTACAGAGGCAATAATAAACAGAAAGAAACTAAAGTTAGATGCTGGTTGCAAGAAAAGAAGCGAGCCAACGAAAAAAGTAAATCCTCCCTGTGGCCCGGTCCGCTATTTTGTTACTCTTCAAATACTCACTGCCCTTTCTTGTCCTTTCTGCAAACCACCACGCGCAAGTTTAACCTTGGGGAGAGCTGCTGGCGCGAGTGTCCCTGTCTGAAAAGAGAAATAGGCCCAAAAGCTCGGAATAGGCTTTATTTCTCTCTTTTAAACAAGCCGATGAAGCTGGGTTGAGCTGGCAGATGACTCCGGTTTGGATAGCAGTTTTAGCAGTATGCTAGAAAAGTTGAATAACAGACGAACAGAAAAGAGAAAAGGCCCAGCTGGTCTGTTTTGGCTTTCTGAGAGCAGAGCCCTGTTTACTGAATGCTAGAAGGCTGGTGCATGCACAGGCTGCATGCCTTTTCTTTCTCTGCGCCAGCCAGCGCCTGTTTGGAATGCGCATTGACTCCTGGCGGGTCTTTTTGGCTCCCAAATCCACGCCATTTCTGCCATTGTTTTCTACCGCACAATATCAATACTATTTGACAAGTGCAGTTGCTGTCCCCTAGACCCCAGGGTCGGCACAGATAAACCTAGCTGCTTGGTTACACATGGCGTTGGATCCTTTCTTTTCTCTGCAGGTACGCCGACCAAACATTAAATCTACGCATTTATGCCAGTCTGTGCTCATCATCGTCTTCCGTGTTGATGGATCCGCCTATACGAAGTAGAGCCGCAGTTTTTGCATTTATAGTACATACAGTCCATGCGCAGCCTGTAGCGCCAACGCAGGCAGGCGCAGCGGTTGCAGACTACTATGCCAAGTTGCTGGCCTGCGCAGTGCTGGTGGCAGTCGGCGGGCTGCTGGCTGGGCTCACTCTCGGCCTGATGTCGCTCGACTCGACAAACTTGCACATTCTGGCCACCTCGGGCACAGCGCAGCAGCAGGCGTATGCGCGACGTATTCAGCCCATTCGAAAGAACGGCCACTGGCTGCTGGTGACGCTGCTGCTGGGCAACACGATAGTAAACGAGACGCTGCCGATTGTGCTCGACTCGGTGCTGGGCGGCGGCGTGTCTGCCATTGTGATCTCTACAGCTGCCATTGTGCTGTTTGGCGAGATCATCCCGCAATCGCTGTGTGCACGCTACGGACTAGCCATTGGCGCGTTCTTTGCCTACCCCGTGCGCCTGCTGCAATATGCGCTGGCACCACTGGGATACCCGATTGCATTGCTGCTGGACTACATTCTGGGATCAGATCACGGTGTAATCTACAAGAAAGCCCAGCTCAAGGAGCTTGTGTCGCTGAGCGATGCTGCGCACGGCGGTAATTTGTCGGCTGACGAGGTGACAATTATCCACGGCGCACTTGAGCTGAGCGACAAGCTTGTTTCAGACGTGATGACTGATCTGCGCAACGTGTATATGGTCGACATTGATGCGCGTCTTGACCGAACATTGCTGACCGAAATGGTGCGGCGTGGGCACAGCCGTGTGCCCGTGTATGCAGGACATCGCGAGAATATTGTTGGCGTGCTGCTTGTAAAGTCACTGGTGTTGCTGGACCCTGACGATGCACTGCCGGTGCGCAATGCCAAAATAGCCAACATTCCTCTGATTACGCCTGACGTGTCGTTGTACGATATCCTCAATGCGTTTCAGGAGGGCGGCTGCCATTTGGCTGTGGTCATGGGTCCGCCTGCTATGCCCAGCACCCGCAGCAGCTGCAGCACGCTACTGCCTCCGCTGCGCCCGCCCAGCTATCTTGCCTGTAGCTCTGGGCTGAACCAAGTCTCGGCTTCGCTTGCGCCAATTGGAATCATCACCCTTGAAGACGTCATCGAGGAGCTTATTCAAGAAGAGATTATCGACGAAACGGACGAGTTTATCGACATTCGCCGTCGCGTCAAGGTCGTGCGCAGCAGCCCAGCACTCATCATGTCGGCGAACATAAAATCTCCTGTTTGATGTAGTATTCGGCTATCAACATAATGACGTGCATTGTTCTTAGTGCAGCATGCGATGATGACGCAGGCAGGAAGCAAGCTGCATGGTGGGAACATGAGTTGTAGCTGCTACTCGCGAGACTTTCTTTTCTCTTTGCTTTAATTCAAATTGCTTTTATTCATTAAATTAGCTATTATGGCGTCGTATTACTCTGAGCTGGGTGTAAAGGAGCGAGACGAGAGCAACGACGAAGAGAGCGGTGTACGCCGGGGACGGTGGGTGAACCAAGTGGTCGGGTCGTTTCTGGACGTGTCGCGGTCGTCGCAAGGAACACCAGTAGCTGCGCAGGCGTCGCCAGAGAGCTACTTGAATGTAGCACGAATGTTTGGCGAGTTTATGGACAACGGCGAGAGCGGATCAGATCACCAGCAGTTTCTCGAGAGCCTGATAATGCGCCTGAACGAGGAGGCAAATGCCGGCGTCATGGGCCCTCCGCCTGCGTCGCGCGAGTTTATCCGCACGCTGCCTGCGCTGTCCGCTGACCAGTGCACAAATGTCTCATGTGTTGTTTGCGACGAGGGCTTGGTCCAAGCTGCTGGCACGCAGGACTTTGTTACTCGACTGCCATGCAAGCATTACTTCCACCGCGAGTGCGTGAAGCCGTGGCTGGAGCTGCACAACACGTGCCCAATGTGCCGCCATGAGGTGCCGTCCGATGACCCGCGGTGGCTGGAAAAGAAGCGCGAGGCTGACCGGCAAGCAGCTGCTGAGATTAAAGATCTAATGTATGGTTAATTTGTCCCCTCCAGGTTCACTATGGCGTCGACTTGGACACTCAAACCTGGACACCCAAAAAACAGGAATCTCGCCCATGAATCCGTAAAGATGAGAGTGC
>JANBQV010000185.1:0-13051 GCA_027577495.1 Coemansia sp. RSA 720 | reverse complement strand
AATACTTTATTTATCTTGTGAGTATACAATTCTTCACATATATACTTGAAATACAAACACTTGGCTAATTGTATTGTTTTAAAGGGTATCAAATATTTTATAAGTATAACCCGCTCACGCGTAGTAGTGTTGTAATGATTAATCATTATTTAAAGCGCTACACATGTTTAGCGTTTTGGCTAACTAGTTATCATATTCAAATGTTGAAATACGTTGTGTTGTTAGCCAAAAACAGAGTATATTATGCTTCTTTACAGGATCAACTTGCTACATAGACGCTATATCCATGTATATACATTAGCATGTTTATATTAATAGGTTGGTACCATTAACAAACAAGCAAACACGGCAATGAATTGGCATTAATGTTTTCGGCAGTTTTTGTATTCCAACAATTACAATTTGTTGAGAAACTCTACGCAAGTTATATCTTGGACAGGCGGTTTTATATGTAGTCCAACGCATAAAGTACATGCCCGTCTCATCTGTTGTGTGTTGGTAAATCTAGTAGCCGTTAGTTTTCCCACTGTTTTTGTAATTCAAGCTGAGAACCTGAATGCGGAAATTGTGAAATCAAAATCTTACAGTCGTGCGGCAATCACCATGTGGAATGAAAAAAGCATATGCTAGACTGTAACGTGTTACTAAATCAGACAAAGTGATTGCTGCAAAACGTAGTTTCTTGCTTTTGAACAAACCCGAAGAGCTAAAGCCTGCACGGAGAGTGAGTTTGTTTAGGACAGAACCAGTTTCAGCTGCATTATGTTTGCCAAATATATTAGCGCGTTGCTCAACAAAAACACAGCCGCACGCCCAAATGGAAGACAAGGGCAAAACAGGGATCAGTCTTAGCGGGCAATTTATACTTGACTCGAGCCGATCAGCTATAATTTGTTTTTGGGCAGTTGCAATAAAGGCTACATTTGCCTTTCTTGGAAATGCGGGACTGTACCCGTAATTCAGGTCCGCAACTCCTTTAGTCGCAGCGCAGGATCGCCAGACGTGTACCAGTCTCGGGCAAGGGACCAAAAGTGTGAAAAACACATCATTTGAATTGAACGCATTAATTTTCCACCGTCCGCACACTTGTTGACCCTGGGAAAAGTATTGTGAACAAGGGGCGAGAAGTGGTTGCAAAGAATGGGCAATCTGGCACTCGCTGATTTACAATTTTTGTTTTGTGGTATATAAGGTAACCAGCACTGGCGCCTTACGCATTTTTGTACTATCTGCTCCGAGTTTGGGGAATCGCATGGGCGTTCTGGAGCCAATTGTCAGTGACAAGATCATTTTGCCTTTTCTGCCGCTGGGTTTTCAATGGTGATTATTTTCTAAATCAAGAAAACATGTGGCATGGCTGGCAAGCACGCCCTGTTTTGGCACATGCCAGCCAATGGCTGAACACTAAAATTAAGGACCCCGTTTGCAAGTGGTCCGTTTTTGGCACAGTGCCTTTTTCCAAAAAGCCTGGCCAATAGCCAGCAATGTCGGAGGCTCGGTGTTCAGTAAAGCTCCACCGGCGCATGGAGGCTAAGCGCAAGACTGGGTTTACTGTGGCTGCCTGCATGTTTGTTTTTGCCAATGTCGGGATCTTCTAAGAATGACAAGAAAGCACCGTGTTGAAAACGTGCAGTATGCAAATGTGATGGCACATTATTTGTCTGAGCCATATTTAGCAACTGTGCATTTTTAAACAGTCCCCACAGTGCATTTCCAAGCCCAGTTATCTTCAAGCGAGTACTTGCTTAGCCATGTGTGCGCAGCGCATGCACAACAAAAGTCAAGCTGCAACCTGATATGAATGAGCACAATTGATGTCGTTTGTTTTGATCTGTGGTGCGGGTTTCAAAAAGAAATATGGATTGTGTGCACCATGCACGAGAGCTAGGGAAGAAGACGAAATTGAATAATCCCTGCTAGAATAATTCTACGCATATAACCGATATGTTTGTTTATGTCCGAGGAAAATGTGGGGTGGCGGGGCACGAGAGATGCTATTTTGCAGCACATTTGACTTTTAACATGCACCCTTTCAATTGATCGTTAGATCAGAACAATTGATTCAGTGGTCTGAACGGTTTTTGCACCTTTTCGCATCGAGCTCGTGTGGCAGGCGCTTGCTAAAATTTACAGACAATTGACACTACATGATGCAAACGGCAGAGGCTTGTGGTTTTGTAGCAGGTTATCGAGTGTGACCGGCGCGGATTTTATTTCTTGTTCGGATGTGTCCGATGTGATTCAAATTCATAAAACAAACGAAAAACGCAGCACATGTGCCACACAGTCTGTTGGCGTAACAATATGTCGTATGACCAGCAGCAAGTGTGTTTATCCTCCAAACCCCATTTAAAATAAAGAATTGCTCTGAATGTGAAAAGCGTTTTTGGCAAAACAGAGCTGCGCATTTCACGTATAAAATGTAAATGGTCAAAACATTTCCTGAGCCAGCCTCTTTTCTATTTCTTAACCAAAGCAGTTATGTTTTCCCTTTCCACGAACAAAATTCCCGTTTTGGAGTGATATTGTCGATTAATACGGAGCAAAGCGGCGTTATAGGCAATTTGTTACTTGTTTAATCTGGATATCGGCCAAAAATTGCTAAAAACATATTTAAATTGGCATGCGGGCATACTTACAAGTGGAGACGGCGCCACGTGGAGACACCATTCCGTTCATTTGCATTACAAACAAAATGTAACGTCTGTTGGCATGGAATTCTAAACAGAGATTCTGAGAAATGATAACTGTTAAATTATGCTCTATTTGGAAATGAATGGCGGCGCATGTATTTTCCTGATTTATTTTAAAGGTGGTCGGTAAAGGCGCGCTCGTGTTTACAGTTTATACACAAAATAGACAATGACTTGTTTTATAGCCGTTATCGAGTGTGTTCTTGGAAGCGTTTGTGGCTGCTTAAAGTTATGTCTACAACCACCTGTCGCTGGTGAATGCACAGTGTGCGTATCAAACATTATTCGTAGCAAGAAAACATCAATTTGCCAGTGCCACACGCGCCGCGTTCCGTGGCATTCCCGCGCCGCAAAAGTTGGGCCATGTAGCTTGCGCTGTTCACTACGGTTCACACGCATTGGCCCGAATTCTATAGCGTTTCGATGTGAGCTAGACAAGACGTGAAGACATACTGTGAGCCACATTTGGTGGCGACATTGTGTCTAGATTTGGCTAAAGCACGATCCTCCCAGCTCACAGTGGATGGACGGATGAATGAAAGGACAAGCACTCTGGTGTTTTTCGAGCCGCGGTATTTGTACACTGCAGATAAGCTTGTTGCAATCCACTTTAGGTGCCAGTGTAGGCAATGTTGGGTGCATAAAGTGCATTTGCAAGTGAAATTGTGCTCGCAGTAGTACTATACGCCTCCGGAAGGAGTCATGGAAACCCCGTCCCCCTTTTTTACAAATGTCCATCGTAATGTCAGGAAGCCGTAACTGCAGCGTCACCGCAAAAGAGTTAGTAAGAGGGAGCCATTAGCTCATTGTTCTGCTCGGGTCTGCGGTTGAGCGATATTTTGGCACTGGTCAGAACCAGGATCTGATCCCTACAACAGTAATGGCGGCTGGTCATACTGAATCAAGCAGCGGCGTAACACATGCGTGCAGATGTCAAAACCGACCAGCAGATACACGCAGTGAAAATCAATGAGCCTGGCAAGAAGGGACAAGGGAGCATTTGTGGTGGCAGCGGGGACAAGTGTAGTGCGCAGAGCATAGTTTGGTTTGTATGCATCACCCCTGCAAGGGGCGGGCTATTCATTGCGCTGTTGAGATGCGTAGTTGTTGCATTAGCAAAGGAAAGGGAGCCGTGTATTTCTTGGGACTATATGTCATTGATCTATTCCGAGTCATGGGGAGAGGACGGGCGAGCAGATAATGCCAAGGTCCCTGAGCATATGCCGTTAAGCTTGATTGTGGCCATAATACATGGGGATACTCGGAGATCGCGCTGGCAAATGCAGCTCTGTACTTTAGAAAAAGCGTATCTTTATTGCAACCTAAATAAACATTCTGTGTCTAACGGTGATTGTCAGGTGTGCGTATCCGAAACGGATCAGGGTAATTGCACCTTCTTTCAAACACTATCCGAAAGACAGGATCAGCGGATATATAGAACGGCCCGGGTGTGGTTTAGAATGATGTCCTGGCCACATGGACTGGCCCCGTGATTTGGTGCAATTGCGTAGATATAGCCGCCATATCCAAGTTGGTAAAGTGGACATGGTGCGCACAAAGCGGTCTCACAAAGAGCCATGCTAGTTTTGCGCATGCGCCAGCCCACAAAGCTAGGCCAAGATCAGGCGAGCAAACAGAACTTGGCTGCATATGGCATGGGGCAGGACAACTCAGGACGAGCAGGACAACTCAGGACGAGCAGGTCAACTCAGGACGAGCAGGACAAGCAGGTCAACTCAGGACGAGCAGGACAAGCAGGTCAACTCAGGACGAGCAGGACAACTCAGGACGAGCAGGTCAACTCAGGACAAACTGGGGCGGAGGAAATTACTAGCCAACAGTAGGCTGAATGCTACTATTTTCAGCCGATGTTTGGCGGTCGCTCAAAGACCCAGCAGTTACTTTCTAAACTGCGTCTTATTGTTGTGCTGACTGGGTCTAGCTCGCAACCCATCGGGTTGACTCCCTCTTATCTCGGCCCCTCCGCCACATTGCTTGCGCCGAACAGTACGGCCGAGAGCATACTACTGGCCAACCAGCCGCACCAGCGTCATCCCCTCGATTCCGTGCGGGCGAGGGGAGCTAGTAGCAACTGCAAAGTAACATTTGTGGCGGGAGCAAAGTAGCTGAGCGGCGGGGGTGAATGCGCTATTGGCTCAGGTCGTACGTACAAGGCTCTGCCGAAGCTCCGGCGCATATACACAGCGGTGCTAAACAAAAATAGTAAAATCGTGAAATAGCGCAGAGCTAGTTTGCGTGGGCGAGAAACGCAATCACTGCCGAGCGAAGCAAAAGCAGCCGAGCTAAAATATGCGATGAGTTGGCGTATATTTTGCATGTTCTGGCTGGTTATGCTTTTGATGGATAGTTTAGATGAGAGCGGCAGCGTCTTCCGACGGCTGCTTGAGCCATGGATCGCGGCTGGTTCTTGAGCGAGGCTCCGAGCTTAATATGACCAGAGCAACGCAGTGGCGGTAATACCAGGCCAACTGCCGCCGCCGATGGCCGAGCGCCAGCCAGTCCAACACGCTGCGTGTATGCCTGTAAGTCGGCCTCAGCATACAGACATTGAGGCCAGACAATGTAGCATCGAAAGAAGCATAGCAGGCACGGGGCATTCGGCGCGGGTTGACTGACACCCCCCACAGGCACCGCCACTCGGAGCCTGCCAATGGGCACCGCCACTTTTAGGGCAGGCCGGACAACGCCCCCCGGCAACCCGGATCGACACCCCTTTTTGTTGTTTGCAGGGAGGGGTGTGCCGAAGCAAGTCAGTCCTGCTCGAGTTTTGCCTCGCACCGACAGCGTGAACAGAGCACAGCGGGCGCATGCGTTCGTTCTGGGTGCTCCCCCTTTTTAGCCAGCGCTGAGCGATAATCTTGCACGCTCGGGCTCCTGCCCCCCTCTGCTCCCCGCCTGGCGGGCCGGACGCATAAATACCAAAGTTCCTGGTCGGGCTCTGCGCCCTGGTTCTCTTCGTCTGCAATCCGCGCTTAACCCCTTCTTGTTTCTTAGCCTCGCATTCCTTATCCCCTCCAGCGCGAACCAAAACGGAACTTTTGAGCGACCACAGCCTCGCTTGTCCTTCCACACCCTAGTCTTAATCCAAAAGCGTGCTTGTGCACTGCACATCTCTAGTCCATATCTTGTAATCATGGCTCGCTCTTCGCCCAGCCCTGCCACACACGCTGCCAACGTACGGTCCACACCGGGCCCTGCAACCAGAACACCCATGCACCTGGGTCTGGCTGGGTACAGCTCAGCTCGCACGACATCGGTGGCGCTGCGCCGTACGGTGCCGTCGCTCTCGATCAGAACCGCTGATGGCAGCTGCGTCAGTATCCTCAACGACAGCAGCGAGGCCGGCGCAGGCAACAATGCGTGCGATCACAAGCGCTGTTCTTCGGTGCCCGGCTTGTCGCCAGGCAGCTCGCCCAGCAGTGCCAGCCCATTCCGCGCTCAGTCGACACCAGGCGCAGCGACACCGCAGCAGATTCCAGCCGCGCTGCCGTCGCTGTCGACGCTGGTACAGGCTGTGCGCATGGTGTCATCGTCGTCGCCAGCAGCTTCCACTCCGCTGCGTCGCAGCATCAGCACAAGTAGCAGCAGCGCAGGCAGCGCCGACACTCGGCACCATCCGTACTATACGCCAGGCAGCCATCAGCAGCCGCCGCGCTCTGCGCCTGCATCTGGCGTTTCGCCGTTTGCACCTGTTGGTACCAAGACCACAGGCAAGCGCAAGTACAAGTGCGTGCACGACGGCTGCGGCAAGGCGTTTACAACCAGTGGACACTTGGCGCGGCACCAACGGATCCACACCGGCGAGAAGAACTTTTCATGCCTGTTCCCCGGGTGCACGAGCCGGTTCTCGCGGCAGGACAACATGATGCAGCACTACCGCACTCATCTGTCGTCCAAGTCGCGGCGCAATGCCAGTCCGCGCAAGGTCGTGTTTGTGGAGCCAGCTGGCGACCCTTACCGCGTTGCGCATGGCATGTACGCTGGCCAGGTCTTTGCTGGCTCGCACCCAATCCAGCACCACCAGCAGCACCGCCCGTACGGCCCGGCGCCGCTGTCAGCTCCGGCTTCTGTCACGTCAGGTGCCTCCGCGTCGGTTGGTGCGGCTATGCGGCCCCATGTGCCCGCGGGGATTCAGCAAGGGTCGGCTGCAGCGGCAGCGGCTGGTCACAAGGCACATTATGGCCTGCCGCCAATGCACATGCTTCCTGGCCCTGTCTCGTCTGCTGGCCCCGCCGCCAGCGACTACCGCAGAGCAATGCCCAAGCACTCGCCTGCCGTTGCTCACCCCGGATCTGTGGCCTTTTACTGAGCCAGATCTGCTTAATTTTGTACATTCAATGCTTTTAGCTATTTCTTTCGAGCCTTTTCAGCATGTCACAGGGCCCACTCTTTGGGCTGCCTGGGGCTGCTTCCGCCAAATGCGGCAACAATGTATTATTGAACCACATCGACTCCCATTCAACTGTTTAATCCCGCGTCTGCCAGTGTTCAGCCGAAAGTGCGCATAAGAGCAGCGATCGCCAGCGCATTTCGCTGTTCCCAGGTCAGACCTGCGCTGTCTGTGTGCATGCGTGCGGTGGTAGCTTTGCTGTCTGGTCGTGGTAGCGCTGCGCGGCAGAGGCCAGATGGGCGGGACGGGCGTGATTGCAGCAGGAAATGCCAATGTGCAGGTCTACTTGCAAATCACAACACCCGTGTGCCCTGACTGGCAAATTTGCCAGCTGAACATCCTGGGCCTTCTTGGCGGACACGGAGGCCGGAAAGAGGGCCCTGCAATGCCGGCTGCGTTGCTGCGCAGTGCTGTGATGCAGCCAGCCGAATGCTAATTCCGGGCGGCAGAAAGTGACAGCATCCCGCCGCCGAACACAAAGTGCGAAGCCTACAAAGGCAAAAGTGCTCTCTGGCGAAATGCTTGTCTGCACGCGTACGCAACCATGCGTGTGTTGTGGTGCCTGGATGCAATTTGTAAAAGTAGCGCTCATCGAATGAGCCTATCTGCCGGTCTGCATGTCTGTCCTTGTGGATCATGCACCCGATTGCAATCGAGAGCAGCTTTCAATGGCCATTTGCGCGCCCGCCGCTGGGCCTGCGACGCACAGATATTCCGGGCGACATGACCCAGCGCATGTGTGCAAGAGGTGCAAACGGCATTGCCATTTCTTCTTTTGCAAATGATACCAGGACACTCTGCGGAAACGAGGCAATGCGCAGCGGGACGCGGTGCGTGGTGCATAGGCAAACGTTTCGATTCGCACTCTGCTGGCGTCTGGCCAATGGCAGAGTCCAGCTCGGCCCTGTTTTTCACAAGCGAAAAATAGTACATGCTTCGGCACACTCTTGCACGGGGACGTGGTAGAGCAGCAGAGATAGTCAGTGTACATGTTCCGAGCTTGCATGCTCGTTTAGCTGGACAATGCAGTGGCCCAGATATGGCTTGGACAGTCCCCTTTGTGGATCACCCTTGCAGCATTGCGATTCAGTTCCCAATGAGCATCATTTGCCACACGCCTTTATTCCATTGTGAGTATTCTGCGACATATCCCTCTGATGTCCCGCTTTACTGGATTTGGCCGGGCAATGCGCCGATAACACTGTTCACCTCGCCCAGAAAATTATGGCAGTCTCTGCGCAAATTGACACTCTGCTCGGGCACATCCCCATTTCCTTTCTCTCCGTGAAATACGTTGCTTGACCAGAACCACAGAGCGGCATGAGTTTGCGCTCGGATACATGGATGCAGCAAATAAGCATGCTGCTGTCGCCAGCTCGCAGTCAGATCAGGGAATGCAAATGCGTTTACAGGTCATGTACATGCACTATATCGCTTCTTGCAACAAGGCTGCCAACGTTGAGAGTTGAATGGCTCGACCCCTTGCAGCCAGATAGTTTGGGCTTTTGAAACTTGCAATTTCCATTTGCCCACTGCTTTTTGGAAATAAGGGTTCTGTTCTATTCTAAGCCTATTAGCGCCCAGCGCAATTTATTCGAATTCCGTCTTTTGTTGTTCTGAAACAAAATGTAAATCTCTTTGAAGAAACAAGTTCAGTTCAGTCGTCTTTTGCAGACGGCTTCATGCAGGATAACGCATGCATCGGACGATCGTGTCGGCGTTTCACACATAAAAGGTTTGAAAAGGCGAGGTGGATCTCTCAATTTCCTTCTCTACCGGCATCGCGGACACTACGCGGGCCCTGCTGTGGCCCGTGATCGTCCCTTGTTCTCCCGCGTGGTCTCAGCTTGCTTCCAGCGATCTACATTCCACATGAGGCAGCCAGTCTTTGTGAAAGCACCCACTTTGCGAAGAGAAACTCGCTGGTGCTAGACGGGTTTATTTTTGCCATTCCTGGCTCCGCTTGAAAAGGGAAAATAAAACAGCATTGACCTGGCCCAGTTCGGTGCTTGCAAATGCCGAGACTGGCAGGTTCAGCCTCGCTGGAACAAGTATATTCCTGTTTATTCTTTGGATAAAACAATTGCCATCGGGCTCTTCGGAGCACTGCTGAGCCCCGAAGCCCACAAATGGCCAGAACAGGCTTGGGTGACTTTTTTAATTGTCGCAGCCAGATGAACCAGCACGCATAGATTTGGCGTCTATTCGTGTATGCATATATTGGCTGGACGTGAATGTAACCCTTGATGACTATATATGCACCGACAAAGGATACTCTGCCAGCGAGTGTATTCAGATTTGCGCGCAAATTTATATTTCGATCACGCACACATGTGACGGGTATCCTGCTCTTTTTCTTGCATCGTATCTCAATGCTTGGCAGCTCTGGAAAAGTCGGGAGCATCTGAGCACTACATTAATTGCTGCGTGCAACCCAGCTGTGACTTTTGGAGTCATTTGTTTACATTCAAGAACTATGCGTATAATGTTATATATTGTCCATCTTTTTAATCCATGACCAGCGGGCTTTAATTTACACATCTCGTCTTCTGATTGAATTTATCGGCAAATACGCAGCCCTGAAGAACGAGGTCATCTGCCAACAACTGCCGCCAGGGTGGTGAGGCTGAGTGCAGATATTCCCACTGCGCAACTGGGCCCCTGCAGCATGCGCGGGAATAAAATACACCCAGTGTCACGCTATGCGTCGCTCCATTCTCTCACTCCTCATTTCGGCTGACGTATCATCACGTCCCAAAAGAAACCATGTGGAAGCCGGCTTGTGCTGAATGGGCATTTCACAGCGGTGAATGTGAGTGGTGCAGGCTATATTGTTGCACGCGAAGGATAGACAATGGTGCTTTAAATTTATACGTCAGCATGCACATGGTCTTGCCGCAACCCTGACCTTCCCGCATCCGCCCCCTCGGCTCACTTGTGTCAGCCGGGCCGTGTCTGTCAAATGTATCTCATTCACGCGTGTACATGCGGTTTGTTTGGCTATACATACATGCCCAGCACATCAATATTTTCTCTACATATGGAAAGCGCATATGCTTAAGCCGGACGCTATGCAATGTCGGGCGCCAAGAGCGCCCTTGCATTGGCAATTCATTGTCTACTGTCCGCAGCATTCACATTCCCGTCCTGGACCCATGTACGGATTCCCGCCGTTTTCCCTTTTAGGTGCCACATTGAGAAACAATGCATTCGCAGGTGCCGAGCAAATAAAATAAATGAGCGGGGTGGGTTCGGAATTAACCTGCAGTCAGCAGCTGCAGCCTCCAACCAAAAAGGTGCGGTAAATGGAGACTCACGCGGGACCCTTGCCTTTCTTTTTTTGCGCTCGGAAAAGCGCTGAATGCAAAATGCGTGAACCCTTAACGCAATATATGCGGCAAATAAAATCAAATGGCCATCCCCACCTCCATTCAGAATAAAAAAATCAAAAGAGGGACGTTCTTTTGCCGCGATCGGAGGTGGAAGGCGACGCCATGTGTGCAACGGAAGATAAGGCCCACACATTGCATGACTACTGCGGCATTTATGTCTTTGGCAAATTAATGGCAAGCATGTACGCCGCAATATCGAATGCCAAAGAAAGTGTGGCGGGCAAAGTGCTTTCCCGAGGCTGCCATGTCGGCGAATACTGTGGCAACATGGAGGCCGCAACGCTGATGCCGCAGCCATGCCACCCTGTGCAACATCCCGAAGGCGTCCCTAAATTTCCAACCAATGTTTTAACCCGGCTCATACTGTATTTTGCCTTCTCATATTGGGCTTGGTGCTGGAATAATTGTTGCTGCGAGTGGGCTTCTATTATGCGCTGGCGATCGCTTCTTTGGGCTGAATTAACGCCTGCAACCAGCTCACCTGACCCTTGTGTCCTGTTTTGTCAATAGCAAATAAAAATTAGTGCAACGCAGGGCTTGCAGGTCTGCTATTATACTGCTTTCTTTACACAAAATGTGCCAATTCAAAGCAAATAATGCAAGGGAGACAGTCTGAGTGGCGCTTTCATTTTGTGGCAAGGTGTACTATATTTCTGCGCATCCTCGCTCAACCTGTGTCTGAAAGTGTTCTGATTCAATAACCGCCACACAAAAAACTAGACGAGGCTTGCTGGAAAACTAAAAGTAATTTTGCAGTCAGATGAGCGTTGTCATTAACACAAAAATTACATGCCCCGCTTGCTAATAATGCTTTGTTGTTTGTGTATACATAGTAAACATTTATGATCATGGCACAATCATGTTTCATGAAAGTGTAATTTTTTAGAAAAATGTGGCAGAGTTCAGGAAAATACAAAACAAATTGCTATTGCTGTATTTCTATCTATGGTATTTCAGCCTTTTGCAAAAGTCTTTAAGAACGCTGAATATGCAAATTTATCCAACAAGTTTAAATGAGACAATAGGCTGATTCGATCATTTATACAAACTGCTACCATATTTCTCATTTCAGTCAACAGTAATATTGCATTGCCGTGCCATCAATTTTTTTTTGCTCAACATTAAGCCAAAGCCCGAATTTAAACACAAATTCTATTAAACAATGCGTGCGTTTGGAGCTTATACTTGCTGTTATTTTTATTGGACTTTTATGCAAAGCTATAATAAATAAATATACCGCTTTAAAAGCTTATGCCAAAAATGCCAAAAACGGTTTTTTTTGCGCGTCATCTGCCGTTCAACATTACAAATGCATAGCACGCCACCTGAACTGTTAACAATAAAATATCATTCTCATTTTTGTGGTTTTAAATTCCGTATATCTCTGCGTTTAACGGTGGTTACGTCAACTAAACATTTTATTTTAAGAATATTTTGGCAACCAACTTGTTTGCCGGTTAATATTTGCGGCTGTTTTAAAAGCCGCTGGGTTTTAAGAAATATTTTGATCCAAAGATTGAAACATTGAGAAAAACAATTGAACTTGCAACGTCAATTATTTTAAAGAACGCCAAAGTGATATCAGCCACATAGCTACACGGTGAGTGTTTTGCACAAGGCATAAATTTACTACACTATTGCGCCGCAGGTATTAATCCGAATTTAGCCATAGCATCTTTGCGGCTTCTATCCATACTATTCTATTTCAAGATTATAGAGATAAAGATGATACACATTTGTTGTTTTTTGTTTGAAATTCCAAGTCAATAATGTTTGCGCATTTCTATTTGGCGCTTATTGAATACAAATTGGCCAAACAGAAGTTCCCACACTATTTCTTGTGGAACTGCGCAGTGTTTTATACAATATAGCACCCAAAACCAAATGTGGCGCAAACAAACCGTTAGCACCAAAATGCAAGGGATTGGGGATAATAGCAATAAGTTGTAAACAGAAGCCAAATTGTTTACTAAAAATTGAATGGCCATTATGCGCAGGCAGAAAAGACAGGATCTTCTAGCTAGGTTGTCTCAAAATCCAGAATTATGCAGGCTGAGGCTTGCTTACTGTGAGCCGCTTTGCATGGTCTCAATATTAAAATTGTATTTTCAACAATAGCTTTTAAACGCCACTGTTTAGAATATAAAATAATACCTTTTTGGTAATTGTTGGCAGTTTATCCAAGGTAAAATAAAATATTGTTAATAATATCGCAAGGAACCTGTTCATGTAAATGCAATAATTAAAATTTAATAACGCATGTACATTTGCAGGCTACCAAGATACAAGACTACAATTTATAATTTAATCATCAATAGCTGTGACGCATTACGTAAATAAAAGTATGCTTGCTCGGTGTGGTGAATAACGGGTTCAAAAAGTATATTGAAAATTTCGCTAAAGAGAAAAGAGAAACATTCATAAGCCGCGCAGTTCCTTATATGCGGCTTATAATTATCATTTGATTATTGCTAATGTGACTCGCGTTAATCATATTAGCCGATGGCTCGGCAATAATGGAGCTAGTTGATGTAGCTGCCATGTGGGGCACCACA
>JANBQV010000184.1:0-13602 GCA_027577495.1 Coemansia sp. RSA 720 | reverse complement strand
TACCATATAACAGATCTGTCCTGGACTTGCCAGACATGTGCACAAAAAGTTAGGACCTTAGTTTTCGACATGCTTGTATTAATTTTTAAAAAATAAAAGCGCTGAAATTAAAAACAATGCTCATACACTAATTTAATACTAGAAAATGCAAAATAAACAAAAAAGTTATGTGGATGCTCCAACATCAACGGCCAAAGCCGCGCGACTAAACTATTAGTTTTAACAATTTTGTTGATATACAATTTGTATATTTAGATTATACTAAAGAGAAAATGGATCCAGCGTTGATGTAAATGCCATTCCAACTATATCCATACACGATCACCTGATTCGGTACCCAACAATAGGAAAATGAGTTGCTGCGCAAAATAAGCACTTGCAATAAACATGAATTCAACCGAACAAACTATAAAAGATTAGAACGCGTGAACTTGCCAATAACTAATTCAAGGCTATCAAACCCGAATGCCCACTGTACTTTTTTTCATTTGTGCGAACAATTCGATATATGTCAAACATCAACTCGCCGCTATTCGAATTTATAAACTTGATTCCCGGATGGCAAATGACACGACGGATGGATCCAATTGGCTTATGACTCTGCAAGGGCAACAAGTTGCTATAGTCAATAAATAAAAATTGATTACCCAGGGGTCTGCTTAATATATCGGTGTTGCTAAGCGGGAACATGCTTATGGCGTCAAAGAGCTCAGCTCTGAACTGCATAGACTGCTGGACGTCAAAGTTAAAGCTATTCAAAAACACTGAGTGCATGACAAGTCTTTGGAACATGACTTTGTAAATGTAGCTTACTCGGTCGTCAATTGGCACATTTGGGGATATTCTGATATTAACTGTTGAGTATGTAAGCAATACATTTTGAGCGGTAATTGAAACTCCATGTCTGTCGTCTGTTTGAAGAAAAACCTGCGACAGATTGGGCATCTGCAAGTACAAAGGCTCAAGAATACGCGCAACTCGGCCGGATAATCCATCCAAAATTCCCAACGACATTCGCGCGTGCGTAAATCTGTCTAACCAAAGCAATAAGAAATGACCAAGGCAATCATACATAGCATTGTCATTTCTGTAAACATGAACAAGATTTAAGGCGTAAACAACAACACTTTTAACATGTTTCTGAAGGTTGTTGGAAATAATATATGGAATGTTTGAACGCGCTTGTATTATGCCATTTTCAACATAGCATTTGATAATAGCACACGAGTACAACTTTGGCTTGTAGATTGCCCTCCAATGCCTATTAAGAGCCAGCAAGCGGAGAGAATCTTCCCATTGTTCCAACGACATAAAGCTCATGCTGTAAATATGGTAGAAAATAAGCCCAACTATCTCAATTGGAAGGCTGGCAGCCGGTGCCATGATTGAGCAAAGTTTTCAAAGAACAACAAATCAATACAAGCAAAGTGTTATTGGCGGTCTGAAAAGCAGCGTTGGAATTAAAACTAGCTATTTATGTCAAACGGTCCAGATCACTCGCATGGCAAAATGTTGTTAACGCGGAAACCCCAGGGTCGAAGAATAGACTGGCGAGACCGCATGTCAGACCATTTCGTCTAAAAATAGGCGCAGAACAATGCTTCCCCTTGCAAGGTGATCGGTCAGCTCAAATAAAATCCGGGGTATGCATGCTACCATTGTTCGCAATGCCGCGTGTAACAATGCCGAGCATGTGCAAAGGTCTGTTTAAAAATAGGCTGCACATTCTTGTAGGATCACCGAGTACTGGCTGCTGGTTTCAGCAAAAGCCATTTATGTGTTTTTAAAATTGTTGACCATAGAGGCTGCCATATAGCAATTCCTAAACTAGTTGGTTGTGCAGCGGCACGATATTTCCAGACAACATCAATAAAAGCATATTTATTGAAGATAACATTTATAACCAAATGAATAATAAATAAAAGTTTCAAACGAGAAAGTGAAAAGCTAGTCCGTACTCAACGTAAAACTGGGACTAAGGATGTCCTCGGTTATTGTGGAGTTGCTTGCGCTGTGTTCATCCATAAGCTCTAGGCGGAGCTCCTTGGCTTCCGCCAGCGAGATCGGAAAGTCAACAAGTTTCTCAATCTGTTCTTTCACCAACGTTGGGAGACGACCTATTGCTCCTTTCTCTATGGCCGTCTCTGACCACCATTCGCGCTGCTGCGTTGGCACAACCTCAGTTGATGGGATTCTGGTAGTCGGGTCAATAAAGAAGAATGCCAAGATCTTGCAGTGGCCAGGCTTTGTCGGATCCGCCAGCTTGAACCCTGTCATTTGGTGCTGGTAGAAGTTTGAAAACACAACGCAGCGACCGTTCTTGACCTGTACATTGCCAATCTCTTGAACCAGCGACACACCAGGCTGTGGCTCGGCAAACAGCTAGTGCTCTCTCCACGCCCAATAGTCGTCATCAAACTGATAATAGGCATCATCAAACTCTGGTTCATTCTCCTCAGTCTTAAACCAGTACTCGGCATTATGTCTTACTCGATAAGAACGCGGAAACAGAACATCAGTGAGTACATGCTCCAGCATTGGCACGAACTTTGAGAATATGTGAGCAATAGTTGGGTAGAACGCAGCATGCTGGACTGGATGCAAATTGTTGATGTACGACTCGATGGTTACTGTGCCGTCGTCGTCGACGCGGAACTCTGTTGGAAGCCTGCAAAACTTTTCCGACATGAACAGTCTAGGGCCGGCTGGTGAAGAATAGAATATGCCCTTGCCTGAATCGTCTTTCCAGATCTTTTCAATGTCTTCTACCCACTATGTGTATGATCCCGGGAACTGGCCAAACGTGTTGAGGTCCACAGGAGGAGCTGGTGACTATATGGGCTGCGACTGAAATCTTGAGCGTCCATAGATAAGCGGGTACAGCGACAGGTCAACCAGATTGACCATTTGGTTGTTGATGTTTGAATTCTAGTCCTGGTCCTTTTTCGGCACATCCTCCATCACTGCCACATACCGCTTGAGCTCCAGCGTGGTATCATCGCCGATTAGACAGTCCGACACCTACACTTTATCCACCGCGCTAAGCTTGATACTGCTCCAACTCGTCAAACATATATTCAACCTCCCTCTCTGTCAACCCCATTTTCTTGGCTTCGTAAGTCCAACGCGCATGAACCTCTGGGCTAACATAGGATAACCAACCATCTTTGTTACGAATAATGCCGCTCATCATACGAATGCGTTGCTCAGACTTTGTATTCAGTATGTTGTTGGGCACAGTGTACATGGGACGGTCGGAAAACATGGCTTGGAACTTTTGAAAGAATTCCTCATAGCTGCCTGCTGGCGCCGATGTCGATGGCTCAACAGGTTCAATGTGTTCTGGTATATAAGACAGTATGCTAGAAAAATAACCAGGGTTTGTGTCGTCGGGCACTGTGTCCATGTTACGGTTGTAAAACATGGATAGAAATCCTTGGGAGATTTCCTCGTTACTGGCTGATAACTCTGACAACTTTAGATTTTCTTGTGGCTGTGAAAGTTGTCAAAATCCGAGAATCCGCATGTAGATAATACACGATCGAGGTCAATCTATTATTTAAAGTGTAGAAAAGTACAAAATATTTCTCAGCAGTGCTTATCAGCATAGAACACAGATTGCTAAAGCAAAAAAATGTGTTTGCCAATATATGCACATATAAAATACATTAGCATCAACCAAACACCAAAATCAACCTTTCATTATTTTACATATACTACAAACCCCAATAAACACGTTTATTGTACGTTCCAACAGCTGCCATTAGCCTCCTGCGACACAACCGCATGCCGAATGCTCAAAACAGTGCTGAGCACCATAACCGTAAACCCAAAGCAAATGCACAGCCAATGGGGCACAGTTTTCCACGAAACCATCGGTCCCGAGCACAACTTTATATAACACGCCGGCGGCAGAATAAACGCCAAAAACGACGCCGACAGTCCGCCCGTAAGCTCCAACAACACGCCCAAATTGCACACCGTCTCTCCCACCACCAAGCACAATGCACACAACACAGTTGTAATAATGACGTGCCGTTTCATCGAAAACTCCTGGTCGCGAAACATGAGCTGGTCAATGACTTCGCGCGCAACCAGAGTTTCCATTGGGAACGTGGTAATCATGTTGAGCGCAAACAACGACCGCGCAATATTAATGAGCAAATTGTCTTGCGGAAAGTTGTTGAGAATGTTGCCCTGAGTCTTTTCGCGAAAGTAGATGTATCCGATGACTGCAATGATTAGGCTGGCGACCGTGGCGATTACGGTTGATATGTGGATGACTTCAAAGTAGCGATTGAGCGTTGGTTTGCGCAACGACCCGTAGATCATAAAACTGTTGTGATGGCACACAAACGCAAACGTAATGATGCCAACTGCCTGGAACACGCCCGTGTTTGCCAATACAAACGGCGACCCAGGTTCTGCACGCAGCGACGAGTCTATCTGCGGCCCCTCAATGATAACTGAGGCAATAATTGTGCACATCGCCACCACGGCAAACGCACTCGTTTTGCTCAACTTGCCAACATCGCGGTACAACGACAATGGGTATGCCATAAATATGACAAAGAACGCAATAACAAACCGCCGCGAAAACACGACCCGGCCAAAACCAGTTTGCCCAATTGTTGGCATAAGAGCAGACAGTACGTGCGGCAATGTGTCGCCGACAATTACTATGAATGATGCCATACCGCCGCCGGCCATCGCGCCCTGAAAGAATGAATTGGCCAAAAGTCCAGTACGCCCAAAACAGTGCTCGACCAGGCCCTGGTATGTTTGCTGGCCAGACAGTTTAGAGTTGAGCGCCAGTACGCGCAATGTCCAGTCGACTAACAGCGCCAGGACAATAATCATGAGTACGCCGATTATAAACCCGGCTTGGCGGATTGCGTATGGCAGGCCGATGACGCCGGCGCCGACAATGGCATTGGTGAGGTTGAAAAAGCTGGAAACCATGGATGCACCGCTTGTATGTACTGGCGTGTCAGGTTCTCTGTCATACACGTGGTCTGTGCGGTCTCTACTGTGATCAGCGCTAAAACTACTGCCTGCTTCTGCATCCAAGTCTCGGAGCCGAACGTGGCCTGCGTGTTCTATGCTGCCATCCATGCTGTCTCTAAACATAAAGCTTGATGAAATGCTCTCGCCGCTATGCCGGTCGTGCGGCGCAAGCTCATACGCAGTGTTGCTGACCGAGCTATCTCGTTCAGCAGGCCATAATACCTCATTGTGTTGTGTTGCGCCGCTGTCGGCTACCGAGGCTTGGTCGGCCTCGGCAGAGCTGGTCGGCAATTTTTGGTGTTTTCCTGCGGAGCTAAACATTATGAATGCTAGCGAGATGAGAAGGGAATAAACGGGAAAAGTGGGGACAAGAGTATAAAAATACTGAATATTCAATGCATTTAAGGCTCTGGGCCGCTCACGTGTCAGATCACTGAAACAGATTTATTAATTTTGAAATTATTTCGGATAGCACTGAGAAAATTTATGCGTTTGCAGCAACAGCCAGTTTTTCTTGCCTCTCAACCCTCGAATTTATAGCGTGCTCGCACAGAACAAGAACCTCTCAAGTTGATGCAAAGCGGGCTTTGGAGGTCTAGTGCACGTGCAGCCGCTCTTGTCAATTCACCCCTCAGTCGTTATTTATATTCGCATTATAAGCGCCAAGCTCTTCGACGCATTCATACGAGCCAGGCAACAGCGATGAAGTGGGGAGTACAGGTAGTCCGCGGCAACACGCACAATGTGGGCTCGACGTCGGTGATATTGCAGTTTGCGTCTGGGCGGTACTTGTTCAACTGCGGCGAGGGAACGCAACGGCTGAGCTTTGAGAACAAGACGCGGATCAGCAAGCTGACGGCGATATTTCTGACGCGAGTGGACTGGGACAACATGGGCGGACTGCCCGGAATGCTGCTGACGCTGGCCGAAACAGGGTCGCAGAACTTGGTTGTGTGCGGCGGTCACAATTTGACTCACGCAATGGCAGCGATGCGGCACTTTATTCTGCGCAGCGATATGGGTGTGGGCGTCAAAGAACTGCGTGACGGCGACGCGGCCGCAGCATTCGCTGACGAAAACATTAAAGTGACGCCTGTGCATATTTATCCCAGTGGATATACGGTCAGTGCACATGAGCAGGGCGCAGATGAGTCAGATGCAGCGGCAACACGACGTATGTTGCTGGAGCGTGCGTTTGGCGTGCACAGAGCGCCTGAGCCAACCGACCGCAAAAAGCGCGAGCCACCGCAGCCGCAGCAAAAGAAAGGTTATTATGGGCAAGAGTGCAAAGAAGCAGCGATTGAGCAAGTGCTGCAAAAGTTTGAGCAGCAAAATGAGGATACGACCAAGAAGCGCGCGCTGTCGCCGGGCCACAGTCCCAAGCGCAGCTCGGACGTTTTTCTGCCGCTGGCCACGCCGACGCCCTGTGCGCTGTGCTACATTGTCGAGGGCCCTGCTGTGCCCGGCAAGTTTGACTCACAGGCAGCCAGGGATCTTGGACTCAAGCCAGGGCCGCACTTTGCGCAGCTGGTGCGGGGCCAGACCATCACCACAGCCGATGGCCAAACCATTCGCCCTGAACAGTGCGTTGGGCCAGCCCGGCCCAGCAGCCTGGTTATAATCATCGACTGCCCCAGCCCAGCATATATCGACTCGCTCACCACAGCCTATCAGTTTGAGCCGTTCCTCGAAGGGTCCGAAAGCACAGAAGCGAAGAAAGACCAGTTGATGATGGTCGTCCATTCGCTCGGTCCGGGCGTGGCACAAGACGCCCGGTACAAGAAGTGGGCAGCGCGGTTCCCAGCGCATGTGCGGCATATGGTCAGTGCGCCCGAATATGTTCCAGACAACAACCCGTTCCAGCGGCACTTGCGTATCCATGCGGCGATGCACGCCATAAGTCCGCACACATACATTCTGCCCCAAGCTACGGACACGCCGGAGCTGCCATTGCACACATTTATCGACAGCAAGAACCTGATTGCACCGAGGAGCATGATGATGTATGACATTGAGCCGGAGCCCAAGCTGGACGAGTCGATGGTCGTTCCCTTGCTGACGGCCGAGCAGATGCTTGCCAAAGTAGATGACGTCAGCCCGCCTTCGCCTCGTCCAAATGACGGCGATGACCTGATAGTGTGTCCAATCGGCACCGGGTCGTCTGTGCCCAGCACGTACCGCAACGTGAGCAGCAACATTGTCAGCGTCAAAGGCTTTGGCGGCATGGTTCTGGACTGTGGCGAGTCCACGGTCTCGCAGCTCAAGCGATTCTTGGGCTTTCCTCGCCGCAACCACGCCAACACGCGCATTAAGCAGAGTTACACCGAATTTTTAACGACGCTGAAGCTGCTGTATGTGTCGCATATGCATGCCGACCACCACTTGGGTGCCATCCAGCTGCTTCACGAGTGGAACCAAGCGACATTGTTGATGGACCCAAGGCCGCGGCTGTCGGTGCTTGCGCCGGCGCGGTTCTGGGCGTGGCTCGAGGACTTTTCGGGTGTGCAGGACCTGGGCCTCGACCGGCTTGACTTTATCTCGTGCAGCGACATCCGCCATGTCGATCCATTGGCCAAAGCACCTGTCAAAGAGCACAAACCAAAGTACCAAGATGCCGCCACCAAGCTCAAATCAGACCTGGGCCTCGTAGACATCTCGACCTGCAGCGTCATCCACTGCCCGTGGGCATACGGCCTGTCCCTGACACATTATAGCGGGTGGAAGCTCGTGTACTCTGGCGACACTCGTCCATGCGCCAACCTGGTGAGTTTGGGCCGTGCCGGAGACAAACCACCTACAGTGTTGCTCCACGAGGCAACGCTTCCCGACTATTTGCACGTAGATGCAGTGGCCAAGCGCCATTCGACCGTGAGCGAAGCTGTGGCGATGGCATTGGGCATGGGCGCGGAGAACTTGTTGCTTACGCATTTTAGTCAGCGTTGCTTGGATCTGCCGCGGTGGACTACAGCCAATATTGAGGCGGTCAAGGTTGCTCGGTATGGATATGTGGCCAGCGCCAGCACTAGTGCAGGGTCGAGTGTGGATGATATGGAAGACAGCGCTACCGAGTTGGACATCGACGATGTAGACGCAGGTGCAGGTCTAGACTTTGGCCATGTAACTGACTTGGCGGCATACGAACAAGAGCCTGCCGACCAGACAGATGGCCCAAACACTGCACTAAACGCTGTGCTGGGCGACCTCAAAATCGCCTCAGCCTTCGACATGTCTGCATACGCGCCGCGCGACATCAAAAAGTACCGCTACAACACACACAAACTCAAGCAAGTGTTGCACGACGAGATGAAGCTGTTTATTGCCGAAGAAAGTGCAGACACTGTGGAGCCCAGCCAGCTCACAAAGGGCAAGCAAAAAGCAAAAGCCAAGAAAGGAAAAGATCTCGCTTAATGTGTATTACAGAATAAATGGTCTTAAAACTTTATGTCGGCGAGAATTCGGCCCAGCTGTTTCTCGTCCGAGTCACGCCATGCCGTTGCCTCCAAATGGAACCACCCCTACATTAATGCAACGCACGGAATTAATGACAAGCATAAATTAACACATACACATACAAGGTACTTACTGGCGGAATAAACCCTGGCACATCCACATCCACCGCAAACTCAATCGGCCCCTCGTCCACCGGACACGTCCTATTCAAATTGCTCTTCAACTCCTCACACAAGTCATAGTTGCGGTTCAACAGCGTCAAAAACCCGTACTTTACTTTAACATTGGCCGTCGCCTTGTCTATACGTTCCTTCACGTAAGCAAGAGCAGTGAGGTGTATGGGCGTGCTGCGTTTGGGCGCTTCGGGGTCAATGTCCACGTATTTAATGTCGAGTATGTCGTCAGTGTGACTGACGTCGCGCATAACGGGGTTGAGCGTGTGGTTCTTGCCCATGTCGTCCGACATGCGCTGGTCGAGCAAATCGACAAACATGCCGCTGGCCTCTTGCACGACGAGCTGGACACGGTCGCCAAGGGAGAGCCCAGCACTTGTGTGCAATGCTCCCAAAGTAAACAGCATGGGGGCAAGGAGCTTCATTTCTAGTAGTACAATATGGTATAGTAGTATAGTTGCAAAAAATGGACAATAGTTAATAAACTGAAAACACAAAGCGCTCGGGAAAAGGCACAAGATCAACACACGGCCAATCCCCCACGTGACACTAATCAATTTGAATCAGCCGATTTGTGATTAGGTTTAGCAAAAAAAATACTTTGAAAAATTCAAGGTCTCTCTCAGTCTGCAATTTTTTATTCATATTTAGCGGAATGGGCCACGGACGCAAGAAGAAGAGGACGCATGCCGTTCCGACGCAGGAAGAGTTCGACGATATTCCCAAGACGCTCGTTGTGCGGTCAGGAACAGTGGGCCGGTCAGTGGCTGCACTGGTCAGCGACATGCGACAAGTGATGCAGCCGCACACGGCGGTCAAGCTGCGCGAACGAGCATCGAACAAGATTAAAGACTATGTGGCTGTGAGCAACCACCTCGGCCTGTCCCATATGCTTCTGTTCTCGCAAACCGAAACAGGCACAAACCTGCGCATCTCGCGCTTCCCGCGCGGCCCCACGCTGTACATGCGAGTCGAAAAATACGCGCTGACCAAAGACTGTCTGCGCCTGCAAAAGACCCCGCACACGTCGGCTGCCGAGTTCCTGACGCCGCCCCTTATTATCCTCAACAACTTTGCTGGCGAAAACAAGGGCCGCGAGTTTAAGCTGATGACGACGATGCTGCAGAACATGTTCCCAGCCATCAACCCATCGACCATGCGCTTGACCGATGCACGCCGCGTCGTGCTGTTCAACTACAACGAAGAAACGGGATTGGTGGACTTCCGCCACTATGCGGTTGTGGTCAAGCCGGTGGGCGTGACAAAGGGCGTCAAGCGTGTCATTCTCTCCAAAAACATGCCGTCGTTGGCCCAGTTTGACGACATTAGCGACTACGTGCTGCGCGAGGCCTTTGCCTCGGAAAGTGACGTCGAGGACGGGCCTGAGAACTCGGTCACGCTGGCTCAGGACTATGTTGGCCGCAACAATGCCAAAAACGAACAGCGCGCCATTCGGCTTCTGGAGCTCGGTCCGCGCATGGATCTCCGCCTGATGAAGATCGAGGCCGGACTGTGCGAGGGTGAGGTCATCTACCACAACTACATCAGCAAGACCAAGGAGGAGCTCGAAGAGGCCGAACACCAACGTCAGATCAACCTCACCAACCAGGCACGCCGCCGCCAGCAGCAAGACGAGAACGTCAAGCGCAAGAAGGCGAACAAAAAGGGCGCAAACGATACTGATTCGGAGGAAGATGCGTCGGATGAGGATGTCAAAGCCCCCAAGATACCTGAACAGCCCCACCGCTCTGCCAAGGACGACTTTGGCGGCGATGCCTATAACGAGGATCTGTTTGAAGACAGCGAATCTGATGCAAGCATGGACGCAGACTCGGATGCCAATGATAGCGACGCCGACTCTACACCCGCACCCAAGCGGGCCAAACCTACCAAGAAAAAGTAGTATCTTTAAAAAACTATACAGTGATCTCTCTTTCGGCATTAGCTCGCAGTTAAATAGCAAGATCGCTCACCAGAGTGATTGTAGCTTGCTTCTTATTTTGATTTGATTTTTTGCACTAACATAATCGATTTTCCGCAGCTGATTGCTGAATCAGCGCCAAAACGCGCTCAACAACGCGTTTGCTCACTGCCCTTCTTTTTTCTTTCCCTCTTGCCCTGTTTGTTTATTGCTTACTTTTCCAAGCTCTATTTTCTGCTGGTAGTCACTTGTTGATACAAAACACGCAGTACCTCATACCGTAAACTACTTTTACGTAAGCGTACAGCCATGGAGCCCGAAAGCGTATCCGACACGGCGGCGTCAGCACAGCTCCAAGAGCCGACCACATCATCCCCTGGTGGACAGAGCGAGGCATCTGAATCGGTACCGCCGAGTGGATACAGCACACCGCTGGTGTCCGGGCCTGCCAAGCCGCTAGACCTAATGCAGGCGAAGCGCTTTGCCTTTCTTCTTGGGCAAACAGATGTGTTTGCGCATTTTATCCAGGATGCCATCAAGGATGAGAATCTAAAGGCCGAGATTAGGCGGCAGCTTGAAAGCAAAGAGTCCAAAGGGGGCGATGGAGGAGCCTCGCGTCGGCACCGCAAGACCGAAAAGGAGGAAGATGACGAGCTGCTGCGCGAGGAGTCGCCTGAGATGGTAGATGCACAGCTTGTATTTACCGAGTCGCCATCATATGTAACTGGCGGCACTATGCGTGACTATCAGATGCGTGGGCTGAATTGGATGATTTCGCTATACGAGAACGGCATCAACGGCATTCTGGCTGACGAGATGGGACTGGGCAAGACGCTCCAGGTTATTTCGTTTATTGGATACTTACAGCACTACCGAAACGAGCGCGGGCCTCATCTTATTGTGGTGCCAAAATCGACGCTGCAAAACTGGAAGACAGAGTTTAACCGCTGGGTGCCGGATTTGGATGTGTTTCTGCTTCATGGCGACAAGGAGCGCCGTGCAGAGACGTTTGCCGAGCATTTGCGGCCTAACAAGTTTAACTGCTGTATTACCACGTATGAGATGTGTCTGATCTGCAAGCCCGAGCTACGCAAGATTAACTGGAATTACATTATTATCGACGAGGCGCATCGCCTGAAGAACGAAAACTCGATGCTGTCAAAGCTTGTGCGCATGTTCTCGTCGCAGCGGCGGCTACTGGTCACTGGCACACCGCTGCAAAATAACCTGCATGAGCTGTGGGCGTTGCTCAACTTTCTGCTGCCCGACGTATTTGGCTCATCCGAGGCGTTTGACGAGTGGTTTGAAAAGGGCGACGGTGATCAGGAGCAGGTGGTGCAGCAGCTTCACAAGGTTTTGCAGCCATTTTTGCTGCGCCGCGTCAAGAGCGATGTCGAGCACAGCTTGCTGCCAAAGAAGGAGATCAACCTGTACGTTGGCCTGACATCGATGCAGCGAACATGGTACCGTCGTATCCTTGAGCGGGACATTGTTGCGATAAACGGTGCGATGGGCAAGAAAGAGGGCAAAACGCGACTGCTCAACATTGTAATGCAGCTGCGCAAATGTTGCAATCATCCTTATCTTTTCGATGGTGCTGAACCCGGACCGCCCTTCACTACCGATGAGCACCTGGTCTACAACGCTGGCAAGATGGCTGTGCTGGACAAGTTGCTGACCAAGCTTCGCGCGCAGGGCTCGCGTGTTCTCATTTTTAGCCAGATGAGCCGTGTGTTGGACATTTTGGAGGACTACTGTATGATGCGGGACTACAAGTATTGCCGTCTGGATGGTTCGACCAACCATGACGATCGGGTTGAATCTATTCAGGACTTTAACCGCCCCGACAGTGACAAGTTTATATTCCTTCTAACTACGCGTGCAGGTGGTCTGGGAATTACGCTGACGGCAGCCGATACAGTGTGCATCTTTGATAGCGACTGGAACCCGCAGGCCGATTTGCAGGCTATGGATCGCGCTCATCGGATCGGTCAGACCAAGCAAGTGTATGTGTACCGCTTTATTACTGAGAATTCGGTCGAGGAAAAGGTGTTGGAGCGTGCAATGCAGAAGCTGCGACTGGACCAGCTAGTGATCCAGCAGGGTCGGCTGGCACAGGCACCAAAGGGTGCTTCACGTGATGAGCTGCTAAACATGGTTCAGTTTGGCGCTGACACCATTCTTGGAAGTCGAGAGGGGCGTGGCAGCGCATCGGGCTCTCAGACTGCAAGCGGCGCTGCGACTCCAGCTACGGGCGAAAGTGACGGCGGTGATATGGCTGCCGTTGACATTGACGACATCTTGCTGCGTGGTCAGAGTCGCACGAAACAGCTACAGAGCAAGTACGCTGACATGGGACTTGACGATCTGAACCGGTTTGCCAACGAAAGCACATCGACAACGCAGTGGGAGGGGGAAGACTTTGCCCGCAAGCGTGGAGCTGCTGAGATTGGGCAGCTGTGGATCCAGCCGGCCAAGCGTGAGCGCAAAGTCAACTATGCAGTTGATGACTACTATCGCGAGGCACTGCGGCAGAGTGTCAAGACTGGGACCACTCAGCGTGCACCGCGCCCGCCAAAGCAAATGAACATCCATGACTTTCAGTTTTACCCAGCGCGGCTTCAGGAACTGCTGGAAAAGGAACTGCTGGCTTATCGCCGCGCAATCGGCTACAAGGTTCCAAAAGCCGAAGCCAGCGAGGATGGCAACAGCTCGGCTGGCGAAGCGCAAAGCGAAGAGCAAGCAAAGATCGACAGTGCTGAGCCGCTCACTGAGGAGGAGACAAAGGAAAAGGAGGAGCTGTCAACACAAGGATTTGGTAACTGGAATCGGCGCGACTTTTATGGGCTCATGCGCGCGCTCGAGAGCCATGGTTACGGCAACATGGATCTGGTCAAGGGCGATGTCGAAGGCAAGACCCCTGAGGAGGTCAAGGCCTATGCCAAGGTGTTCCTAAAGCGCTACAAGGAGCTGGCAGACGCTGATCGGCTGGAGTCACAAATTGCCAAAGGCGAGCAGAAGCGTACACGGCGCAATGAGATCCAGCAACTG
>JANBQV010000183.1:0-13782 GCA_027577495.1 Coemansia sp. RSA 720 | reverse complement strand
TAGTTTTTGACTTCAATGCCCGCCTTTTTGAGAGCATTGGTCAAATCGCCAATTAGATCGTCCACATGCTCAATACCTACACAGAGTCGGATCAGATCCTCCGGCAGTTGCCGTTGCTTACGGATCTCGGCTGGGATTGACGCATGCGAAAGTGTGTCAACCCTTGCGAACATTTTACTTGCGATTTCATAGATACAGAAATTAGATAAAAACATGGCGTTGATTTTCCGACCCATTCTTTATCTCCCATGCTAATTTTGGATAAATGTGTGTTTGTTTTGAGATTATAAAAATGAACAGCATTTGCATTATTATCATTGAAGAAGATGAGTGGGTCAACAGCACGATTTGATGAGTTTGAAACAGTAGACTGGATCCACGACGGAGCCAAAGAACGACACCGGCAAACCGAACCACAACGACAAAGTGCAGAACCCCGACACCAACTGCTATTGCGCGCGTACAACGCAATCGAGTCATGGGTAGTGGTAACCCTAGTCGGCGTGCTAATCGGAATAAACACAGCAATAATCTCCATTGCGACCGAATGGCTCAGCGACGCCAAACTAGGCGTGTGCCGCTCATCATGGTGGCTCAACGAAAAGTTCTGCTGCTGGGAACACAAAGCTGGCGAGTGCACATCATGGTCAACATGGGACAATGCAATTGGTGCGGACTCTGTGTTTGTACGGTACATGGCGTTTGTAATTATGGGCACAGCGTTTGCCACAACGTGTGCGTGGCTCGTTCGAGCGTATGCACCGCTGGCGGCAGGATCTGGACTGCCCGAGATCAAAGCCATATTGGGCGGATTTGTTTTGCGCGGGTTTATGGGATTTGGAACGCTTGTGATGAAGAGCGTAGGACTGGCTCTTGCGGTGGGATCGGGACTGAGCGTGGGAAAGGAAGGACCGGCTGTTCATATGGGATGTTGTGTGGGCAACGTCGTGTCACGGAACTTTGCGCGGTACCGACGCAGCGCAGCCCGACAGCGCGAGATCGTGTCAGCGGCCGCAGCAGCCGGCGTAGCAGTAGCATTCGGTGCGCCCGTAGGCGGCGTGCTGTTCTCGCTCGAAGATTTGAGCTCGCGGTTTCCACGTAAAACCCTGTGGCGCAGTTTCTTCTGCGCCCTAATTGCTACCGTAAGCTTGCAAGCAATGGACCCGTTCCGCACGGGCAAGCTTGTCATGTTTCAAGCAGCGTATGACCGCGACTGGCACGTATTTGAGCTTGTGTTTTTTGTAATAATCGGAGTGTTTGGCGGTGCGTATGGTGGCATGTGTATACGGCTGAATTTGAAAGTGGCGGCGTTTCGAAAGAAACATTTGGCTAAATGGGCGGTAGCTGAGGTGGCGGTACTGGCAGCAGCGACGACAGCGGTGACGTATGTGAATTCGTATACGCGGGAGGATATGGGCGAGCTGTTATCGTATTTGCTGCAAGAGTGCCGGGAAGGAAGTACAGGGTGGAACAATATGTGCGATGCAAGCAGAGCGAGCCAAGTAGCGTGGTCATTAGCTGCTGCAACAATAATCCGGGCGGTGGGCACAGTATTGGCATACGGATGTAAAGTCCCCTGCGGTATATTCGTGCCGAGCATGGCCATCGGTGCATCATTTGGACGTCTCGTCGGCACACTTGCACAAATGCTGCACCGTGCGCATCCCACTTGGCACATGTTTGCCCAATGCGCGCCCGATACACCGTGTATTACTCCCGCCACATATGCGTTTTTGGGCGCAGCGGCCGCCATGTGCGGCGTAACCAAAGTCACTGTATCTGTGGTGGTAATAATGTACGAGCTAACCGGAGCTTTGAATTTCTTGGTCCCCACGGTTATTGTGGTGATGATTGCACGAATTGTGGGCGACATGGTTGTGGAGGGCGGGATATCCGAGCAGTTGATTTTGCTCAACGGGCTGCCGTTTTTAGATGAAATGGAAGACGAAGTATTGGACGTTCCTGTGGCGGCACTTATGTGTCGGGTGGACGATGTGCGTGTGGTTAGAGAACATGGGATGTTGGTTGACGAGGTACGGCGCATAGTGGCGACAGATGTGCGAGGGTTTCCCGTGGTGGACGACGCAGGACGCGTAACTGGGTATGTGGGATGCAAGAATGTGGCACGTGCAGTGGCGGATGCAGGGATTGATCAAAATGTGACAATAACGTTTGATCAATCGGCTCATAGAGCGGGTGTGCTGCAGCTGGGCTCGTTGGTGGACACAAGCCCGGTAACTGTGCGCCCGCAAACATCGGCAGAGACCGTGATTGAGATATTCCGGAAACTCGGCCCCCGTGTCATTCTTGTAACAAGCGAAGACGACGGCCAGTTGGAAGGACTGTTGACCCGCAAAGACGTATTGCGGCACGTACGCAGCCAACAGCATTAGTCTTAATCCTGCATTTGTGATTAAATCATTATTTTTTACTTATTAGTGAAAGGTATCCTATTTTTCTCTCTCGTTCTTTGTCTTATTGCAATTACAAATACAACAATGTCGTCCGTGCAACGTCCCCTGGTTATCAAAGAAACCCAAACAAAACCAATTACGGCGGAAGCGGCACAAACCGCGATGCAAGCGTTTTTGAACACAGAAGCCGGCGTACAAGCAGCGCCCACCGGGCTTGTGCAGCAACTGATCCAGCTCCAAACATCACTTGACAGCAAATAGAAACCTCAATACCATTTAAATATATTGATAAAGCAAGAAAGAAATGTAAAGTTACTCGGTCAGCTCAGTCACCACACCAGTACCCACGGTACGGCCGCCTTCGCGGATGGTGAAGCGCATACCAGTTTCAATAGCGATCTCGGCAAGCAGCTCGCACTTCATGGTTACGTTATCTCCAGGCATGACCATCATGTTCTCAGGGTCCTCGCCGTTCGGACCACGCACATGGGTGAGCACGGCAGTGACATCACACGTACGCACAAACAGCTGGGGCCGGTAGTTGTCGGTAAACGGCGTATGACGGCCGCCCTCTTCCTCCGTCAACACGTACAGAGAGGCAATGAAGTTCTTGTGCGCCTTGATGGTGCCTGGAGCAGCCAACACTTGGCCACGAGTCAACGCCTCGCGCTTAACACCACGCAGCAATGCGCCCATGTTGTCGCCCGCACGGCCTTCTTCCAACTGCTTGTGGAACATCTCAACACCCGTAAGTGTGGTTTTGAACGGAGCGCCGTAGCCCACAACTTCCAGTTCCTGGCCCTTTGTGATACGACCACGCTCCACACGACCGGTCACAACTGTGCCGCGGCCAGCGATGGAGAAAATGTCCTCGACAGGCATCAGGAACGGCTTGTCCAAGTCGCGCTCAGGAGTCGGGATCCACGAGTCCACGGCGGCCATCAGCTTATGGATGGCCTCAACGCCCAAATTGGGCACACGGCCCTCGAGCGCACACAGTGCTGATCCGCTCACAATGGGCGTCGCGTCGCCCTCAAATCCGTACTCGGACAACAGCTCGCGCATCTCCATCTCGACCAGCTCCAGCATCTCCTCATCATCGATTGCATCAGCCTTGTTGATAAATACCACGAGTTTCTTGATGCCAACTTGCTTGGCCAATAGCAGATGCTCACGAGTTTGCGGCATTTGCCCGTCGGTCGCCGAAACGACGATAATTGCACCGTCCATTTGCGCAGCTCCCGTAATCATGTTCTTGATATAATCTGCGTGTCCAGGACAGTTGTGCGCAACAACAAAGTCTGCCAACAGCATGCGGCCGTCGACGTCCACTTCGAAGCCGCAGAACTTGTGCTCGCCGATAGCGTCAACGGTGAACTGGACCGAGGTTGAGGTGGGAATGAGCGAATTAGTGCGCTTCATAGTTGAAGCAATCGGCAGGGACTCGGCAAGACGGCCGTTGAACTTTACGCAAAGGCTGGACTCGGCAACATTGCACACAAAGCCCAGACTGCGCAGCACCCACACAAAGCTGGAGAACAGCTCAGAGTTGGCTGACTGCTCCACAACAAACTGGCCGTTAGCACGCGAGCCATTGGCGTCAATAACACCGGCGGTCAATGCACTGCGAACAGCGACCGAGTGACGACGAATCGCATCAGGAATGTTCTTGGCGGCCAAAACACCCAGCTCGTTCAGCTTGGCACTGAAGACATTGGACTCCTGGCAGCCACCAATGGCCTCATCGGCCTTTGCGCTCGAGGAAAGCACGACGCAACCAGGCTTGTCCGTGTGTACGTACACGCCCATCTTGGAGGCAACGGCAGACAGCTTGGACACTACCTCGTCACTGTTGGATTGGAAGGTAAAGCTCCCGTCTGAGCTTCCGCTGCCCAACCAGGCGCCGATCGCCCAGGCAACTTCCTCCTGCGTGGCATCGCCGATCGCCAGGTCCACGGTAGGCACGAACTCGAGCGTCTCGGCGTGGAACATGCGAATATTCTCGCGCACAGTCTCGGGGAGCTGCTGGAACTGCTCGACGGTGATCTCAAACGCAACAGGTGCCTTGTTCTGCGCATCATAGTGAGCCTCTGCCTCGGTGGCCGACTCAAAGTTGGCAATGCTGAATGCGGGGACTCCATTCTCCAGCACAATCTTGCCTACCACAAATCCACCCTGGCTACCTGGCTGCACATGGAGCACCGGCGTATCCACGCGCAGGCACAGAATGTGGCCGCCCGTGCAAGTGAACTCGCCGCCAGCGTACACAACGCGGTACATGATCTTTTCGCCGCCCCATGCCTTCTGCACAATGCGCTGCGTGCCATCTGGGCCCAAGAGCACTGAGCCCTGCTTGACATCAGCCGCCCGCACAACGCCGCCTTCGGGCGTGGCAAACTCCACATCAGGTCCAAAACAGTCGACGTGAGCATAGTGACGGTTCCCGGTCTCGTACTCGACATGTGCCGTCGAAATCGTGATACCGCGGGCTTTCTCCTCAGGCGCCTTATCGATATCCGCATAATCACGGAACTGTGCTCCACCGCCCTCGCTCAGTACTTTTGTGATCGCTGCAGTCAGCGTGGTCTTGCCGTGATCCACATGTCCGATCGTGCCCACATTGACATGAGGTTTGTTGCGCTCGTAAACAGCTGCGTCGGCGTATCCACGCGCTCCATGGACGCCAAACACACGCGGCATGCGAGTGACGGCACGCATGTTGCGGGCTACGTTTGGCCGCGACAGCGACGACACTGAGCGTGCGCTGACCATCGAGACAGTGCGGCTGGCTGACACGCCAAGCTGCTTGCTTGCGGCCGTGCGCAGAACAACGCGAGAAACACTGCGGAGCATCGTTTAATCGTCTCAAAGAGAGTATACTGTCTTTTTTAGATAAAGAATGCGAGAACAGAACAACAAAAAAGTTTGATTCGGAGATATCTGCTAAACTTTTGCTGATGATAATTCCGGCTCAACGTGGTGGCTCGGCTCGCGTAGCAGTCACTTTAAGCGCTCAAGTAAAAAATTTGCTGCTTGCCGTCAGCTGAGATGTTGCGCATTCAATCTATGCTGATTCATTTAGATAAATATTCAGGACAAATCGCCGTCACTTTTCTTCTTTCTAAACGCCACCAGATACTTTCTTCCTCTAATACCAAGATCATAGATCAATAGCAAAAATGTCGCCACCAGGTAACAGCAAGTACAAGGAGTCAGGCACAGCGCGGCTGCTCGGTGCAGGCACCAGCGGCATTTTGGAGTTGTTTACGTTCCATCCCGTCGACACGGTGGCCAAGCGCCTCATGAGCAACACGGAACGTATCCACGGCGGCGGTCAAACCACCGCGCAGTCGCTCAGCAAGCTCAACCAAGTGATCTTCCGCGACGCTGCCGCCAAAGCAACCATCTCCAAGTACCTATCGTTGTTCCCTGGTCTTGGCTACGCCGCCGGGTACAAAGTCGCCCAACGTATGTACAAGTTTGGCGGCCAGCCCGTAGCCCGCGACTTCCTCGAGCACCACTACGGGCAGTCGTTCACCCGGGCGTTTGGCGACCGCAACGGCAAAGCCATGTTGCACGCAACCGCCGGTTCGTTGATCGGAATCGGTGAAGTAGCGTTGTTGCCCCTTGATGTGTTGAAGATCAAGCGGCAGACTAACCCCGAGGCGTTCCGCGGTCGTGGTCTGGTGCGCATTGTGTGTGACGAGGGCATGGGTTTGTACCGTGGTGCTGGATGGACCATGCTGCGCAATGCTCCAGGCTCGTTCGCCTTGTTCGGCGGATCAGCGTTTGTCAAAGAATATGTGTTTGGCTTGGAAAACTATAACAACGCGACATTTGTGCAGAACTTTTTCGCATCGATCGGTGGTGCTGTAGCATCGTTGACGGTGTCGGCGCCCATGGATGTTATAAAGACGCGGATTCAGGCCCGGTCGTTCGACTCGCCCGAAAGCGGCATGACGATTTTGCGTCGCATGGTGCAGAAAGAAGGGTTCTCGTCGTTCTTCAAGGGTTTGACTCCCAAGATTCTGGTCGTTGGTCCCAAGCTGGTCTTTGGCTTCACTCTTGCGCAGTGGTTCATTCCGACATTTGATCGCATGCTCAAGGGCAACACCGACCGCAGCTAATTGTTTCTGCGTTTCTTAATAAAAATCTGGTGATTAAGAAATAGTTATGCACAGCAGCCTGGTTTTCTACAGCGTCGGCTATACGACAGCGATCCGCGGGGCGACAACCACCCCGCCCACCGCGCCAGCCCGGACGTCGCCAACGCCACGGTGGGCGGCGTCGGATGCACGGCCGTAACCTCATGCACCGCAATCTTCCCTGTTCCATCCATCACATACCGAAACTCACCCTCATATCTCGACCCACTTCCACCCACATACTCCGCATGTCTTGCCTCACCCTCAAACACCCACCGCACACTCACCTCCACATTACTTCCAGTGTTGTTCTGCCGCATCCGTGTAATTGTCACTCGCGGCGAGGTGAAATACATGCGCATCATGGCCCGGAGGACACGCGATGCGCTCATGTATTGGTGCAGGCCGTGTAAGGCAAGGCCGGTGTGCTGAGGCTCGGAAAACTTTATAGTTGAGGTGTAGAGGGAGGGGGTGAGTCCGTGCGTGAAGAAGCCTTCGATTTGGGAAGGGAGTTCAGTCATTACTCGGCCAAGTGTGATGATGTAGTCGTCCTTTGGATCACTTGATTTGCTTGGCTCTTGTGGCTCTTGTGGCTCACTTGGCTCCTGTGGCTCTTGTGGTTCACTTGGCTCCTGTGGCTCTTGTGACCCGCTTGATCCACTTGGCTTCTCGTTGTGCTCCCGCTTGGCTCGCTCGATCGCCTCGTTTACCGTACGATCCCACTCCCGCAGCCGCTCGCTCTTTTCTTTCTTTGACGGTGCGTCAGATACCCACCGTCGATGAACATTGCATCGACGCGCGCACGCAAACACATTGGCGTCTGCTGCCCGTGGCATGGCCCGCACAATGTGCCATATATTCGAACGCAGCGGTTTAAGAATCTGCGAATTCATAAACAAAATAATAAAAAATATTTAAAGAAGAAAAAATATTTTGGGCAAATGTGAAAAAGGGATACTAACCCCTGGACCTAATCTCGTGACACTACGTAATTGTCTTTTTGCGTTGTCGGTTCAGCTCCAAATGTTCAAAGCCCAGTGTTGATATAACCAACAGAATGGAGAACGGCAAAAGTGCGTAGAACGACATGCGCATGGCTTTTGTGTAGATGCCAATGATCTGCGAGCGCAAGTCGTCGGGCACGCCACTATCGTAGATTGCGCTTTGGTCCTCGGCCACCCGCGCGATTGTGAATATATACGCTGGATGCGCTACCACCAGATCGGTCAGCCCGGTTTTGATCACGCTATGCATCACTGAGCTCAATATGGCCACACATATGATGCCGCCCAGCGATCGCAGAAATGCACACAATGTGGTTGCAGCAGCCATGTCATGGCCCGACACTGCTGCCTGTGCCGCCATCATGATTGGCTGGATACACGCCCCGGCGCCCAGTCCGCACAAAAACAGCACGCCGAGCTGTAGCTTTAGCGACGAATGTTGGTCCAACAGCACGAGCAGTCCGTTGCCCACACACAGCATTATTGCGCCCACAACAATTAGCCGTCGGTACCGTCCTGTGCGCGTCATAATGAACCCGCCGGCCACTGACGTAACCACCGATCCAATTGAAAATGGCAGCAAATGCACGCCTGCCGATATTGCCGTAGCTCCGCGCACTAGCAACGCCCATTGCGGCACAAACACAATGGGTCCGTACCCCGCCGCCCCGTAGAAAAAGTGGCCCACAGATGACAGCGCAACATTCCGGATCGCCAGCAGCCGCGACGGCACAATTGGCTCTCGAGGAACTTTCCATTCGATCAGGAAAAACAGAACCAGAGCCAAAACCCCCGATATCACGCACCCAAGCACTAGCGGCGACGTCCAGCTGTACTCACGCCCGCCCCACGACAGCCCCAGCAGCAGCGGCACTGTGCCGGCAAGAAGCACGAGTGTTCCTAGAACATCGATCTTTTGCAGCTTTTCCTTTACCGAGCCGGCGGGCCGGGGCAGCCGCATGGCAAACAGCACCAGCAGCAGCGCCACCGCGCAGAACGGCAGGTTGATCCAGAAAATCAGCCGCCAATCTGCCCGCTGCACAATGACGCCGCCCAGAATCGGCGCCACCGCCGATGCTAACCCCCATGTGCAAGTGAACACTCCAATGTACTTGCCACGCTCCCGCTCGCTCAGCACGTCGGCAATAACCACAAATATCAAACTCATGATTCCGCCCCCGCCCAAGCCCTGCACGGCACGGCTGGCGATCAGTGCGTTCATCGAATGCGACACGGCGCACAGCACGGACCCAAGCACAAAAAGCAGTACGGCCACTACGATTGCCTCTGCGCGCCCCAGAATGTCACTGAATTTTCCGTACAGCGGCTGGATGGCAGTGGACGCCAGCATATACGATGTTACTGTCCACTCTGCTCGTGGCAGCGCGTTAAAGCTGTTGGCGATCTCCACATACACTGTTGCGATGATCGTCAGGTCCAATGCCGCTATAAACAGCAGCGCGTCCAGTCCGGCCAGCGCAAAGTACAATCGTTTGCCTGTGAGTAGGCTGACAAACTCGTCGTTCTCATGCGCCAAACTCGAGCTGGAGCTTTGCGACGCATCCAAATTGCGCGTTAGAATCTCCTGGTCGCTCTTTATTACGCGCGAAAACGGATTGTAGTTGCGTGGCGTGTGCTCCCCCGAGTAATAATAGCTGTCAGAGCTATTCGACTCGCTCGTTGGAGCTCCCATTTTTGCTTCTTTATTGTTAATATTATCGTTTAAATAAAATGTAATTATATAAAGAACGGCAAAGCCGACGCGTGCATTTTTAAAAGATAAACGGCGTACAGCCGCCATACTTTTGCGCGTGCACTAAATGCTAGTTACGAGATGCATTGATAAATGCTAATCACGAGCCGCATATAAGGAACGGAGGCGGCTCCACCATATTTCTCAATGCTCTTTGGTTGTTTTAAAATATCATTACTAACATGTGGTTACAACATTGTTTTAAAATAAATAGCACAATCATGCAAAGCAGATTTATTTAATAGTCTTCCGTCTCTTCTGATTCAGGTCAACGTGCTTGAACAACAGCGTTGACAGCACCAACAGTCCTGAAAATGGCGCCAGTCCGATAAACACTTTGTGCATCGAATCCTGGAACATGTCGACTATACCAAGCAGAAGCTCGTTGGGCAGCTTGCTGGTGTTGATTATAGACTGATCGTTCAGCGTGTCGTGGACTAACTGGTTGTACTCAGGAAACCTGACGCCCAAAGCATCAGCCTTGGTACGCAGACTATTGTTAAGAACGGACGACAGAATTGATAGTCCGAAAATCCCGCCCAGCGTGCGCATAAATATTACCAGTGATGTGGTTGCCGCCATATCCAGACCTTCTACCGAGCACTGTGCGGCAATAAGCAGCGTCTGGATGCCGAATCCCAGCCCAAGTCCAGTTATCGCCAGAAACCCAATGCGCGCACCGCTGCTGGTGTCGGGCTTGAACAGAATCAGCAGCGAGTTTCCTACCGCTATAAGCACACCACACATCCAGATCATCTCGCGGTACCGGCCAAACCTGTTAGTGATGACGCCGGACACACTTGCAGTTATAACCATTCCAACCATCAGCGGTAGAATACGCAGCCCAGCCACAGTTTCTGTTGAGCCCTTCACAGCCAGCTCCCACAGCGGAATAAACATAAGTGGAGCATACACGCATGCACCCAGGCAAAAGTGGCAGACGGACGAGGCCGTGACATTCCGATTTTTAAACAGATGCAATGGAACAATGGGCTCGAGTGCCACCTTCCACTCGATAATGACAAAAACGACTCCCACTGCCACGCTGGCACATATGACACCCAGCACCCGCCCTGAAATCCACTTGTGGCCCTGCCCGCCCCACGAGAACGCCAGGATCAGGGGTATGATGCAGCACTGGAACAAAAGCGTTCCGAGAAAGTCAATGCGCCGGAGCTTCTCCTTGGTGCTGCCCTGCGGCCGTGGGATGTCGAGCGCAAAGAACAGCACGACCAGGGTTGGAATGCACACGGGCAAATTGATCCAGAATATGATGCGCCAGCTGGCGTTCTCGACGATTGCACCGCCCATTACGGGCCCAACAGCCGACGCAACGCCCCAGCTTGCGGCCAGAAACGCAGTGTACTTGCCACGGTCTCTCTCCGCTGTCACATCACTCAGAATTACGCTCGGCATGGACAACATGCCTCCGCCGCCAATGCCCTGAATGGCGCGCCCAGCAAGCAGCATTCCCATCGAGTTTGCTGCTGCGCATATTACAGATCCCACACAAAATACCACTACCGCAGCCGTGACCGCTTGGAATCTGCCGAGAATGTCGCTAAACTTTCCAAAAATCGGTTGTGCTGCAGTTGTTGATAGCAAATAAATGGTGATAATCCAGATTCCGTTTGACAAGTCGTGGTACTTGTTGGAAATGTCGACGTAGACGGTAGCCAAGATGGTCATATCGAGCGCAGATATAAAATACAGCAAGCAGAGGCCGATAATGATAACGTACAGCCGACCCTTGGAAATATCTTTGCTGTTAGTGCGGCTTGTAGATACGCTGCCCGTTTCTTCATATGCTCCCTCTTGAATGTCCAGTGTTGACGAGCCCTTTTCGAGAATATGATCGGGAACGGCAGAGCCAACAACTGTTGCGTTGTTGGTTCTATACGTCACATCTAGCCCTGGCATGCTTGACTGAGAATTGTTTTCTTTATCCATTCTGCGCAATGAATTAAAAAAATTGTTTATCGAGCTAAAAAGTTTAGCAAAGAATATGATACTGTATTATTTGCAACACTAGCGTACAAGAAAAGGCAAAGGTTGCAGCTATATAAGCAGCTTTCTCTTTTTAAAACTAATGTACCCTACAATGCACTATATGCGCTTTTTGCATTCTTTGCAAGCCGCCGACAACTAGCCAGCTGATGTTTCATACATTCTTATTGTAAATATGTATGTACGCCATGTTGAGATTGAAAAATGCTGGTTGTTTGTTAAGCTATACATATATGCATGGAGTGTGAGATAAATGTATTTTTCTGAAATAATGCAGATATGGCAAGAGGAGTGCAATAATTTAGTTCCCTGTATAAAGCCACATTTCCAACAAGTGCTCACGCGCTACTATTGCATAGCGCTAACTATGCGAATGGTCATAATACGCTGATTGTACTAGTTACTCGTATTGTAGCAGAAAAGGGGGACATGTACACCAACAAAAGCTGGCCATTAATTAACTGCACTTTAACTTGATTTAAATCTTGCAGCGTCGTAAATATGAAATACGATCTGCAGATCTGGTGGCACGGTTTATAAACCCAGCACACGACTGCGGATCCCGCATTGATTTTTATGTAGCGTAAACAATGCTGGAGCCAATCAAAATGCATGTCACATTGATGAGCCCTTTTGGTACCAGTCTTTATCCCGGTCCACCGCGAACCGGGCCCAATGTGCATTTAGACAACCCCTCCACAATCAGCCATCCTGTTTTCTGTCCTCAAGTTTCAGGAAAAATTAAACCACTGCGCTTGTATTTGGCGCAGATCGTCACCATTCATTTCGACGGCGATTGGCGGGAATTATTGTGAAAACAGATAAAAGCAGCATGCATGATTGCAGCAAAAGAAAAAGTGGTTTGAGTTGGCCAACATTCAAAACAGGGCCTATTTACATGCCGACCCGTGCATCTATTTTTCTCTTACACTACCAATTATTTTGTCTATTTCTCTCGTATTTCCTTTATTCTTACTCTTCGCTCCCTTTTTTATTTCAAGAAAATTACATAATGAAGTTTTGTGTTGCCACTGCGCTCATGCTGGCCGGCCATGCCGCCGCGTACGATATTCTCCGGGCATCCAAGCTCAACTGCCGCGAAAAGCCAACGACAAAGTCCGACTTGATCAAGACGTACGAGCTCGGAGATAACATTGATATCGTGTGCCAGACACACGGCCAAAAGCAAATGGGCTCGACTGTCTGGGACATGACGCCCGACGGCTGTTATGTGCTCGACTATTACTTGTACACGGGGTACTCGTACATATTTATGCCGCTTTGCGAGGACATGGAAAGCGGATCGTCGGCCAAGCCGTCACAATCGGAGAGCAAAGACAGCCGAGTGAGTGGTTCTGAAGACGGTGCAACTTTGAGTGAGTCGGGTGCGCTGGATAATTTGGACAATGAGGAGAGCGAGAAGAGCGAGGAGGGCGAGGAGAGCTTGGTGGCCAATGATAGCGAGTTGGGCGAGGAGAGCGAGGATGGCACGGTATCCGAGGACAAAGACAGTGACGAGTCGGAGTCTAGCAATGCCATGTCGCTAGCAAACGGCTCGTGCGCACTAATTGTTGGTGGCCTGGTTGCGTCTCTGTTCTAATCACCAATTTCGAATTATTATGACATTTATCTTTCATTACTAATCGTTTTATCCCAGACAAAATCACTTTAATAAAGTCTTTAAAATGAGAGCAACGTATAACCCTAAATACAACTTTAAAAGGATGAACAAAAGGTGTTTTAAAATAAAGAAATGTCTGAAACCCTAAGATAGAGTGTAAGATGCAAGTTGTTCATCTCGTTTCCAATTTGGATGTTGTAAAGCTGATCCTGCCTGTCAATCAACGATTCGGATGCTGAAGGAACAATGGCGCCCAAAATTGGCCGAAAATGCTGTATAAATCTCTGCCCTATGCTCGTTTCTTTCTTTAACCAGTGATTTTCGTGTTTACTAAAAATTGGGTTATTTACTTTAAACGAAATGAGTTATTCGGGATACTATGATGGTGGGTACGGGGCGGAGGTGGGTACAGTAATAACGACGGCTATAGAGGCAACGGCAGCTACAGAAACGGCGGCGGCTACGGCAACGGCGGTGGATATAGAAATAATAGCGGCGGCTACAGACGCAATAGTGGCTACAGAAACAACGGCAGCAGCCAAAATGTATATACCGATGGAGCGTGTTCAAGCAACGGCAGACAGGGCTCGCAGGCAGGGATCGGTATCTGGTACGGCAACGGCGATTCACGCAACGTTTCTCGGCCACTTGCTGGCTCGCACCATACCAACCAGCGCGCAGAACTTTCAGCGATGAACGAGGCAATTAGGGGCTCAAACCCGAACCAGCCGCTGAAAATCCACTCAGACTCGTCGTACGGGATCCAGGCCATGACCAACTGGGGAAACAAGTGGGAACAAAATGGGTACCGCACGTCCAACGGCGGCGAGGTCAAGAA
>JANBQV010000182.1:0-13868 GCA_027577495.1 Coemansia sp. RSA 720 | reverse complement strand
AGCTATAGCGCTTCTTTGAGCACTTGCTGTCGACAGGTCGCTCTCCGGCTTTTGATAGTTTAGCTGACGTCTGCACTGATGCACGCGGAGCAGCTCGACGATCTTATGCGCCATTTCCTTGTAGCGTGTTATTTTATTCTTGGTCGCACCGACTTGGTCGTATAGTACCTCTGGTATGGTTTGCTTAACTGCCAGCTTGTCAGCCAGCATGCTGTCACGCATTAGGCTATTGGCCTTGCTGGCGCGCACCATCCTAAGCTTGACAATTAGATGTCTTAGCCCGTTGCTGCGCTCATCGGCCGGTTGGACCAGACCTTTTTCCAGAATGTTATGGCAGTCGACAGCCTTGCCCGCCAGCTTGTTGCTGCGCTTGTCGACTAGCTGCACCAGCCTGTCCGCCTGCTTGTCCTGTATAGCCGCCAAATCAGCTGTCAACCGCCTCGCACGAACCTCCGCCTTTACAGCGCGTCCGATAAACTGATCCCGCACGGTGGCTTCTAGCGCCTTCTCCTTGGCCGACCAGATAGCCAATTGCGTCAGATCCTTGTTAATTATTTCTAGATCTTGGTCATGCTGAAACTTCAGCTGCTCGATCGTGGCCTCGAGCTCGGCAATCTTCTTCCGCTGCTCGGCATTCTCTCGCGCAAGCTTTGCCATCTCGCTCCTGCACGTTGCGGGTGCTTACGTGGTGTTTTGAGCACCATTCGCGCGAATCGCCGTGCCGGCAGTCGTGGCATAACGGGTCAGCTTGTGCATTTTTAAACTTGTAAAGGGATATGTAATGATAATTCAGAATATTCCTGGTAATGTAGCCGAAGAAAAGAAGTGAAGTGAAAAAACTGCTGAGCGCTCTTGCTGGCACGTCGTCTTTATAGTTGCCGTACATTTACATTTGACAGTGTACTTTTGGAAACGTGTTATATTCTCTCACTCTAATTTTAATGGCTGCTGCATCTCGGCCATTTTGACAGGCAAAAAAGAGTGTGGCATATCAAAATGAGTAGCGCATAATGTGGGGAAATCCCGCCAGCGCATGACAGAATATTGTTCTTATTTGGTGTTGAACGCACCAACGTACTAAATTTGTAATGCCATATGCACAAAACTGTTTATCTCGTTAGTATATGTGCATTAAATCCTGAACCTGTTATTAATTACTGTCGTGCATCTAGTCAATGCACAAACGACAATCTAACTATAAAGACACTGGTTGCGACTTATGTACAATTATTTGTTATACGCGCCTACTTTTTACTAAATAAATTTTGCTTATAATTTTAATAAAACGGTTAATCTGTTGGCGGGTCTTGTTTGCGTGAGTTTTATTGTCAGAATTTTTACTAAATTAACAAGTATTTGAGGGTTTGAGTTTTTCTTTAATAAAAGCAAGCATTTCTGGTTTGTTTTATTATTTCCCAACCTTCTATTTCATATTTGCAGTGAAATTATTGTTGCGAGTGTCTCTGCCGAATCAACATCCCGACAAATACTCGCATATGCCCAATGGTACGGCGGTTGGGCAAAACACATGACCTGGGCTCTGGGCTTGGGATCTGACCCGGCCGCTGCCCACTGGTCGGAGATCACAAATTAAGAATCTTGAAACTGCCAATCATACTAACAAATTGACTGTTTTTGTCAGTTTTCAAGAGTATGAACGCAGTTGTGATGAGCAACAAAAGTCGCTAATTCAGGGACTGCATTATAAAAGACCGCGACAACGGCGGCTGCAACCACTGGATGTATTCCGCCAAGTATTTCAGAATATCCAAGCAGCTGACATTTCTTCCAAAACGAAGACCAAGCTGCAGGTTGTATTTTTTGCTGTGCAATAGTTTAGTGTTGTAATTAATTTATAATTATGCAGATGCTATTTCAATATGTCATAGTGGTTTATACACAACATATAACTGTTTTGTTGATACATCCTTGAAAACACATATCACGACTTTATTCATATACAAAAGCGCTTTAAAATACAACAATAATAGTTATATATTCATGTATTTCTGTTGTATCCATGGGCTGCTAGGCAATGAGCCGAAGACAACCAAAACATACATTAAAGACCACACCTTGATCTGGAATTACATAAATCTACTACCCCTTTAGTTCTGAAACAAAAGCTTTAACCAATAATATCATTTCGTGAAATGGGGTTGAAATTGGCCGAAATGGCCGAAATGTTGGCAAGCACAATATTTCTCTTCACCAGATATTTTCTCTATTCTTGCATTTAAATACAGCGATAATAAACGCACAAAACCATGACAGTTAGCAACAAGAGGTATCACGACAAGAGTATGTGGTTGAAAACTGATACCGCCAGTGTGGAAACCCGCGTGGGTGACACGATAAAACCCTCCCGCAAGCAGAAAAGTAACCAACAGCGTCCAAAAACAATGGCAGAACTAGCTGACAAGCACCAGCTTTATATGCAAGCAGTGCAAAACCCACGAAATGAAGTGAGAAACATAGACGTCATCTACCGCACTCTAAGTACTCGGTACCAGAATTGTATAAGCAGCACAGAAGCCAATGTACGTCGCTATGCATCGACGCTGCGCGAAGACTTTTGTGGAACAGCTATATTGTGCGCAGAGTGGGTGCGCACCCGCTCTACTGCTAGTAGACTTGCATTTGGCGTGGACATTGATCCTGATGTTATAGAATATGCACGGAATAATGTGCTTTGCACAATTGATGATCCATCTAAAATTCGGCTCGTTTGCGGTGATGTGATTGGCGTTGGTGGCAGTGATACAGATAGCGGAGATAATATACCACATGCTGAAATCATTGTCGCCTTTAACTTTGCAGTATGTTATTATCATGAGCGCACCAGTCTAATTTGCTATTTGAAGCATTGCTATAAAAACCTAAGCACTTTTGGGCTGTTTATCTGTGACATCTTTGGAGGATCAGAAGCAACTCAGTCGCAAGTAAGTCGTGTGCGTGATTTCGGATCTTTCAAATATTTATTCAAGCAGGATAGCTACAATCTAGCAAGCAATACAGTGCGGTTTTCACTGGGTTTTAAAATGAAAGATGGTTCAATGCTAAAGGATTGCTTCACATACAAGTTTCGCATATATACGCTGTGTGAGCTAAAGGAAGCAATGTTGGAAGCCGGATTTGACTGCGTCGGTGTTTGGATTGCTACTAAAGATGAGGATAAAAATAGTGACAATGATAGTAGCGATGAAGATGGCGACAAAGATGAGTTTGGCGGCTTTACTGAGATGAATTCGGCAATGGAAATGCCACACTCGTTCAATGCTTATGTTGTAGGCATAAAGCTGCCACGTTCAAAATAACCTAGTTCTGCTGGTTATGTTACCTAATATTGTTAAACAAATGAATTATCTAAATCTACCAAACACAAGAGTAAAATTTAAAGCTATAAGTTACTTGTTCTTTCCTTTGCCCCGCTTGCTCTTCTTGCCGTTCTTACGTTTGAGAGTGTCATTGTCTTTTGAAACGTTAGTTGCGTCAGTAGCAGTCAGTGTATTGTCAGATTCTGTTATTTTCTCGCTAGTGTCCCTGGCATTCTCCTCGTGGTGAGCATGATAAACTGGCACCGATTCAGTTGCGTTCTGCAACTCTAGACTATTTTCATTAATTGTACAATCTTCGGGGACAGCTGAAGATGCGTACTCTAGATCTAGCTGTGGTAGGCTATCAAACAAGGGGTTGTGATTTCTGTGAGAATACTCACACTCAATTGCCGTGGCATCGGCAGGGATTGGTGCTGAGATGTCCCCATGAGGATGCTCAGCAATGCGAGCATTAAGTTTATTCTCCGAGTCAGCTTTATACGATTCGAGAACTGATCCAACAAGCGCTTGCGCCAAACGCGCGTAAAACAACGGGTTGAGATATTGCAAAAGCCAAAATAGCGTATGACCCATGCCTCTGTGATCTTCCATCGACTGGCTGGCAGGTGTTGTCGACGGCAATGGCAATGTGTCTGTCCCTTTTGCTGGTTGGGAATTCTCAGCAACGCCGGAAAAGTCACTAACAAGAGTATTTGGAGCCATATTTAAAATTAGCCAATTTTATAGTGTAAGAAAAGAAGCGATAACGACTGGTCTGGAGAAATATTTTAAAGCGTTCTACTGCGTCTGGGTGTCAGAGCGGGGAGAGCAAGCTATTTGAACCAAGACTTCTAGACACATCGTCATGCTCCCCACAATGCGTAAATACAGATTCATACACGTAGTGCTAAAAAATATATTGCCACGGCGCCTGTGGCTCGTCCAAGCCAATACGATAAAATACACCACAATTAATATTTAGATTACAACAAGGATCATTCACAGGCTAGACAAAAAGTCATTCAGGCTGAATGCAGAGTTATCGGCATTCTTCTTTTCTTCAGCTTTCTTCTTGTTAGCCGCTACCGTGGCAAGTAGATTGCTCTTGTTCCGCTTGCGTTTTTTTGTTGCTGAATCGGCCTGGATTGTTGCTGTGGTCTTTGTACTGCCGGCCAGCTGAGCAGTTGGAGTGTGAGTATGCGGGTGCTCTGACTTGCGCACTGGCAGTCCACCCAACGCAACAGCAGCAGGATCAACTTGTGGCACTTTATTCATCGGCTCATTGCTGCATTGCACTGTATCAGTTCGATGTGATTTAGCGTTGAGCCTGGCTTCCTTTAAAGCGGATCTGGTCGACCCTGGAATAATAACTCGCATTGAGCACATACCACAAGTATACTGGACCGTATTTTTTAGATCACGCTGCTGCTTCATGCGCTCTTCACGGGTTATCTTGAATTCGTGTTTGTTGCCCGTATGTGCTTCGTTAGGGCGCAGCCAAATAGCTTGAGCCTTGTTTTTGCACTTCGTATGTTTAGCTTTATTTGTAGGACGAGTTGATGTATTTGATACCACTGACACTCGTTTAACGCTCCGACCATCTACAAATGGCGATCCACAATAAACACAGAGCTGGCGCATAATCGTATTTGATGTTCGCTGCTCGCCAAGCCCGGTTAAAAATTCGTTTCCGTAGAAACTGGCAAGCTGTGGACATAGTTTAAACGCTGCATGGGCTGCGGAATGCAAGAAATTTAGCCGCTGAGTGTGGTCAGCCTCGGACGGTTTGAGCGCCATAGCACAATTAGAATTAAACTAGCAAGTGAAAAGCCGAAGGAATGTGTCTAATTTTATAATATTTTTTTAATTTTAATTGGCTTGATTATGCAAAGTTTGGCATGCTTGTGGGTTTGTCAGATGACTTTGTTTATAATAACGCACCTTGTCGAGATTGTGGCTTCTTTCTTATTTGTAATAATTCGCTGAAAATTGCCCACACACTTTTCTGCTTGTTGACTTTGTCATTTTCAAGAGAGCAGGGCGAAGCATTGAATTTCTATTGTTGGTGCTAATCTTTGGCTTATTATATACACATTATAAACAAAGAGCTGAGCTTTTTCTTGTCGTTAGCTATGAACGTGAACGATTCGTTGTTTGAGACGCCTACACGAAACGCTACCTCACGATTCAAAAGCCGTGGTAATGGCGTGTCGAGCTTTGTGTTGCCTGGAAACACAAAGTCGCCTTCTCAGCGCCTAAAAGACCTGTTCTTTGCTACATACACTGGCGGCGGTGCGGACTCACAGTCTTCACAGAAAACGACTAGAAGCAGGGATTCTATTCTTACTAGCGCTTCACTTCAGACGCCCACAAAGACACCTGGCACGGATCAGGGCAGCAGCCTGGTAAACCCCGATGATCTAATGGATTTGGACTCGCCAGTCGCACAGCGCACACGGCCGTATCGGGAGACAGAAGAGTCACACATATCAGAAGAGGACCTAAAGGGGCCTGCAGTGCCACTGGCAATTAGCACTTCAGGACGGTTCTACTCGGAGCACATGCGGCGCTGCGAGTTGCGGATAGAGCTAATGGGACTGAGTACGATGGGCCACAATCCACGGGGAGTGTATGTGATGCCATCGCTAGGCTCAATAAACAAGTGGCATGGGGTTATGTTTATAAAGCGCGGTTACTGGAACAACGCAGTAGTGCGCTTCTGCATTGATATTCCACGCGAGTATCCAAGTGCGCACCCAGTAATTACGCTTATGACGCGCGTATCTCACCCGCTAGTTCGTCTTGAAGATGGTCGCTTTGCGCTGGAGCAGCAGTTTCCGCAGTGGGCGCCCTATAGCGACTACATATACCACGCCCTGCACTATCTAAAGAATGCGTTCAAAAACCGGGTGCTCAAGCAGCTGCAGCCTCGCGACTGCTACAATATCAGCGCATACATGAAGTTTAAGAACGACTTGCCACAGTTCCGTGAGCATGCGCGGATTGACTCTCTGCAGTCGCGGCACCCCAATGCTCTGTATGGGTCGCAGCCACCCGACTGCCCGATCGTCTTTACACAGCTTTCAGAGGACCAGTTTGAATCAACTATGCAACAGATAAAGTCGTTTGTGGCTGTCGCAAACCCGCCAGTAGCTGCTTAATAGTGCTGCTCATTTCTTCTTGCATTCGAAATATTATGTTTACCACAATCATCAAAACTAGCGCTTAAGGCACACGAAGAATGTCTTAAATCAGGTTGCGCACACGCAAGTCATACTGCACTTCTTCGATCCGCTTAATGTCGTACTTGATAGAATCGAACCGGCGACGCAGACTGTCGTTTTTCAGATTTAGTAGCTGGAATCCCGAGTACAGTTCTGAAGCAAACGCTGAAATATGCTGCGGCCGCTTCACATCGTTGACAATAACAGAGTTTACAGCCAGACGCGATAGCTCGTTAAACAACGAAATAATACCATGCAAGTACTCCTCCAAGGTTATCACAAACACGGTAATGTCGGCGTTTTCAGTGTTGACCTTGAAGCCAAGATATTCCTCCACATCGGCTGGAGTAGCCAAACGCGACTCTTCCAGGTAGATGGAGAATGCCACCAGCGCACATGCCGTCTGCAGAACGTTCGTCCATCTATCGTGATACCTGTAGAACGTCTCGGGCTTGATCAATTGAGATAGCTCGCCAATGTACTGCTTTATAGTGACAAATTGCGGCTTGATGGATTCAGTAACATCTTTGGCCTGTTCCTGAGGCAGGGAGTGGGCTTTGGTAAGCTTTGCCGATGCCAGGCGACAGGTTCTATCCATCTCCTTGATGGCATTATTTATGCCCTCATAAAGCGAGGTTTCCTGGTCAAACTTGTCCTGGAGATCGATAAATATTTGAAGGTCCATTGTGTTTTTAGCGAAAAAGTAGATAAGCAATGGTGATTGATATTGCAGACTGCTGGTGCATGCTCAAGCACTTGCAAATATTTACATTAAACTCCATTGAGGCAAGATTATGGGTTGAGCCTGAAGAAAATCACCTGTTTCTCCACATTCTGTAAACACTGCATTTTCAGAGCTTTGTTGTCGTTTTCTCTGTTCAGGCGACTATATCGTTTCAATTTACGTTTTAGTACAGGTTAACAGATAGACGCGGCGATGAGTTTGCATTCCGAGACAAGCCGCTCAGCAAAGGTGGAATCGGCAACGTCTCAGGCTGCGCTGCGAGTGCGTGCGCACTGGCTGGTGTCGCTGCTTCTAGTGGCACTGAGTGCGGCTGGATTCTGGCTGTTTTCGCGTGGGTTCCTGCTCACACGCATGGTGCTTCCAGATCACTCGCTTCCATCTGTGCTTCCTTTTCATGGCGCTGCAGGGACACCAGAGTCCGTTGGCCCAGACGCTGCCTCAACTAACGAGTGGTATCCGGCAAAGTATGAGCGAGCAATCATCCTGGTTGTTGACGCGTTGCGGGTGGATTTTGCCATGTGGAGCGACGAGCTGAACTCGACATTTAGTACAGCAGAAAATGGTCCTGGCTCACAACACAAAGGCCGGCTGATGCCTTATCACAATCGGCTTCCAGCTATTGCTGCCCTGAGCCGTGAACGGCCTGATCAATCGATGCTATACCGGTTCCGCGCCGATCCACCAACCACGACCCTGCAACGCCTAAAAGGACTGACTACTGGACAGCTGCCAACTTTTATTGACGCTGGAAGCAACTTTGCTGGCAGTGCGATTGACGAAGACAACTGGCTACAGGCTTTGCGTCGGCCACCAATTGGTACTACTAATGGTACTGAAGCATCACGCAGTCACAATCTGGTGTTTCTTGGCGATGACACTTGGATCAGCATGTTTCCCAACGAGTTGAGTGACACCCAGGCAACTGAAACCAATGACACTCTGCAGAGATCCAGAACCGGATGGGCACGGGTTCGGCCGTTTCCTAGCCTCAATGTGTGGGATTTAGACACTGTAGACGACGGTGTTCTAAGCAGGCTGCCCATGTTTTTGCTTCCGCCAGAGTCTGAGAACAAGAGCGAGATAATACGCAAGGAGCGCGAACAGTGGCGGCAGCTGGTTAAGCAGCCGCACATGTGGGAGCACAGCGACTTTAACGAGAAGCCACTAGCTAACAGCATGGTCAGCGACAAGGTTGGACATGCGCAGCTGCACCACGAGTGGGACATGATTATAGCCCATGGTTTGGGAGTAGACCACTGCGGACATCGATTTGGGCCGGACCACTCTGCCATTAGCCACAAACTGGCTCAAATGAACACAGCTATCGAGCTGATTGTAAATGCAATTGACCGCGATGACAAGCCGACAGCACTGTATGTGTTTGGCGATCATGGTATGGATAACAAGGGCGATCACGGCGGCGACAGTCCTCGTGAGGTCGATGCAGGTCTGTGGGTATACTCCAACAGAAAGTGGCACAGCAAAGAGAGCGACGAGCGCACCGCTCGCGTATTGCGGAATGCGCAGGAGTTGATTTCAAGCAATGCACTGGGTAGCTCGCTCGATCAAGACCTGAAAGAGAGCTGGTGGCGCAACACTCATCTCAGCGATGACTACAAGTCAGCCAACGGTCAGCGTCTGTTTGAAGCACCCGAGCTACGCAGTGTGTCTCAGATCGACCTCGTATCGACGCTGTCGTTGTCGCTGGGGCTTCCGATCCCGTTTAATAATCTGGGAACCGCGATTCCGGAGATGTTTGCATCTGATAACGACAGTGGTGCTGAATGGGGGCTTCTAAGCGTAATGCGACTAAATGCAGCCCAGGTGCTGCGGTACATTGAAAAATATGTAAGCAACTCTCGGTCGCATGGGTTTACCGACGATGCACTGCGCTTGTGGAATGGCATGTACAATCAAGCCGAACACAGCTACCGCGAGCTGACAGACGCCATTGGCCAGAATCCAAAGAATCGCCGGCAGCCGCACATTCGGGAGCTCGAAGAAAAAGTTGCAGCTGAATACTTTGCCTTTACACGGATAGTTCTGGGATCGTTGCGTCAGATGTGGGCTCAGTTTGATATTGTACTGATTCTGGCTGGGCTGTGCACGCTTGTTTTGTCAATTGCAGCTCTGGTAGCTCTGTACGCACAGTCACGTCTGCAGTCGCTTGATAAAATTATTACACGGGCTGGATGGCCATGTATTAGCGGTGGTATAGCAGGTGCAGTTGTGTTTAGGGCGCTGAGCTCGGTATTCGTCACAAGTGGACTGTCACACTTGACATCGCTGGATGCGACAGTAGCAGGGCTGGCAATGGGCGCGGCAGCAACATTCTGCGTCGCACTTGTATCTGGCAGCAAAGCAAGCGTATTGGCCTTTGTGCCACAGTTGCAGTGGTTGGCGGTGACGCCGGCGACAGTGCTTAACGTGGTTGCAGCTGTGGCTACCATCATCCACTGTCTGGCGTTTTCGTCTAATAGCTTTACTTTCAACGAGGACAGCATAGTGCTCTACACGGTGCAGACACTAGTTTTGGCCACATCGTTGCTATCCGTACGGGCCATATTATCCTCTAGCGCTGGGCCAAAGCGAGCATCCGGTACTCGTGCACTGGTATGTTCTTTGATTATACTTGTTCTCAACCGCACGATGGCATACTCAACCGTGTGTCGCGAGGAGCAGCTATCTGCTTGCACGCCAACATTCTACGGGGCGCCATCGGCATCTATCAGTACAGTGTACCTAGCTTCAGCCAACGTGCTCATGGTGTGGTTGGTTCCATCCGCGGTAACCTACGCTTTACAGCGATCTTACAGTGACCGGGCAATGGTGTCCAAGCTATGGGTTAGCCTTGGAATGCGCGCGAGCATGGGCATGGCTGCAGCATACTGGGTTCTGGATGCTATCGATGGACAGGCTGCTTCTGGAGCCGTGGCTACATCTTCACAAACACGCTCATCAACAACAACAAATGGCTCGGACTGGAGCGACATGCGAATGGCACTCGCACGCATGGCTGCTGGCGTTGCCCTGGGTGGCGGTCTGGCTGCATGGTACTCCAGCCCATTCTGCTTGGACGTCGAACTGCCTAATATGCCTATACTATCACAGCCTCAAACGTCGCCGACAAAGAAAGGTGCTAACAGGGCACCTGCAGGACAGTCCCAGCGCACAGCAGTTATTCTTGGCTACGGTAATGCTTACGGAGCCGCATATCTGATCTTTGCGACTGTGGTGTTCTGTGTCTTGTTCCTGGTCCAGCAGCCCATGGGTGGAATTATGCTTTCGCTATTGTTTATCGAACTGATAGTGTGCGCGGAGCTTTTCGACACTTTGCGAGATACGATTGAAGAGACATCGTCGCTGCTATGTGCACAGGTGGTTTTGATGGCACAGCTTTCGTATGTAGGCTATTTTGCTACAGGACACCAGTTCACACTAGTCTCAATCCAGTGGAGCACAGCATTTGTTGGCGTGCGTGAAATGCAGCTAGTAGTGTGCGGGATCATTGTCGCGCTTAATACGCTGGGATCGTTTGTATTGACGGCTGCGTGTATGCCGTTGGCTGTCTTGTGGAACGAGTCGCTGGGCACACAGCTGCTACGATTGGCGCCCGATAACTATATTTCTCGAATAACCGGTGCAGGTGCCGCCTACGCAGCATATCATGCTGTTGTTGCGGTGAGCTCTGCTGCATGTGCTGCGTGGTTCCGCCGTCATTTGATGGTGTGGAAGATATTTGCGCCTCGTTTTATGTTCTCCGTTCCAATTACGCTAGCTTCGAGTGCTGTGCTGTTACTTGTGGCTATTGGGCTTGCGACGGTACATATTCTTCGAATGGGTCTGAGCGTAGGCAATACTCAAGCCATGGTGGCTCAGAAACTACATATGGCGAGCAAGTCTAGCTGAAGATTCTGGGTTTGTTCAATAGATATGTTATCGTTTATCAAGTTTGAAAAGCTAGCTATCAAGTGGAATTGCCGAGATGCTTAGCTCTTGGCCAATTTTATAGTAGACGATTGTAGAATCCGATTCCACTATTGCCAGATGCACGAGCCTACAATATACAATATACAATTAATAAGTTGTTTTTGAAGGATAAGAGTTAAATGGAATATTCAATGATACTTACATTTTGTTCTTTGGTTTAGTTTCGTCACTTTCGACCAACGCTGTTTGTAGTTGCTCGATAATATCTTCCAAATCGGCCACACTTGAATGCTCGTCAGCAAATACGGGCACAAACACCTGTAAGCTAGAATCAAGTCCTCGTGATGTTATAACAGGCCTTTTCGGGCCTTCAACCACGCGTGCTTCCACCGATCTAAGCAGCTGAACTATGTGCAGCAAACAACATTAATTTAGTACAGCTAATAGGATCTTCTCGAACATTAACCAAATAATATATTTACCGTATTTTAAATCCATAAAAGTTTGGAACAGAACGCGTGCGCGTGACGGAGTCTGTTTGCACACATCAGCAACCTCGTGATACTAAATAAAACACGCAAATTAGCCCCTACATGTGTGCCATGAACAAAGCAAGCATTGAAAGCGCGCTTACCTTGGGGTGTGACTCCATGGTGAATAAAATAGCTTTGCAACAAAAATGTAAAACCAATATTTCACATTTGCATCAGCTCGCGTTGTGCTGCACATTAGTTTTACAGACGCGTAAAATTAAGGGAGCAAATGGCTTTTAAAGGTCGAATCATATGACTTTGAGAAAGTGGCAAAGGGTTGCTGAACGACAGTCTGCAATAAAATGCCAATTCGATAAATTTTATACAACCTTGAGGATATGCTCCAACTTATTTAAACACGTAACGTATAAAGGCACGTAGAGGAAAATTAGAACTGGAGAGTGTGGGGAGCCTGGCCCTTGGACAGAGTGAAGGACGACGCGAGGTACGACGCCAGGTAAGGGACCTTGGCCACTGCCGCAACAACGTCCTTGTCAGCCGTCTTCTGGTCGGCGATCTTGTGTGCCGGGTGCGCCTTCTTCTGGGCCTCCTTGCCAAAGAACTCCTCCTCAGTGCCGGTGAGCTTGGCCACCTGCTCGTGCTTAAAGTACTCGTCGTTGAACTTGGCATCGACCTTGTAGTTCGACAGATCAACCTTGGTCGACGTAGCAATGACGTAGGCCTGGTTGACACGACGCAGAGGAATGCCGTTCAGCTTGAACGGACCAGTGATCAGGAGCAGACCCGAAGCGAGCTGCTTCAGGAACACCACACGCTGGCCACGGAAACGGCCGGCCAACATGATAAGCACGGTGCCCGGTGTAATCGACTTGCGCAGCTTGGGAGCGCGCTGTGCCTTGTGCGTCGCCTTGGCCTTGCGCACCTCCAGCGCTTGGCTCATGTCGTTGCGCTTAGCCGTCAACGCCACCACCAGATCGTTCTTCACATACGACTTGTGCTCGCCCTGAGCAGGAGCCTCGGTAGCCACAGGCTTCGACTCCTTGGCCACCTTGTACGCCGCGCGCTTCGAGAAGACCTTGGAGCGAGACAGGCGGCTGATGCCGGGTGCCAGCTGGTTCTTGTGCGCAGACTTTGCCATCGTAACCTATTATGCCGATTAATAATCAATTAGTGCTTGTGCTAGCATATGAATTGTTGAACCGCAAATTGGGTTATGTTCGCTTCAGGTGCACATATCGCGAAAGGGTTTGGAAGACAAGATAGCTGCGCAGAATCCAGAATCGCTGTGTTGCCAAATTAATGTTTTTAGCTGTTGGTGGCAATTCCCATACTATGCCTCGAGCCAGTATATTCAAGTCAGCGCCAGCCCGCGCAGCTGAATTCAAACGCCAAACTCAGTGTGCAGGGTGTTTGCAGGCCCATTAGCACATGCCAAGAGTTTAACGATCGCAAATTCGAATTCTGACTAAACTCCTCTCTGGTACAACTGGCCGTTTGCGGCTAGTGCAGCATTCAACATCAACATGGTGTCGCCTAGTGAAAATCGCATCCAATCCCTCTGAACGAATCCATCCGGTATTTCTGCCAAGCTCCACTACGCTGTATCCAACCCCGATTCTCAAAATGCGCTCCTGTTTGATATTTGCAGTATACCAGGTGCTGTGACACTCACGTTTTGAATCCTTGCGACTAAATATTGGATACGAGGAGGAAAGATGGAGCCGAGGTAGAAGCAGCAACCAGCATAGATTCATTCAAAATTGAAAATAATACGGCTCGGCTCGAAATAGCCGATTTGAGCCGAACCGCCGATTAACTACACTTTGAGCGTGATTGGCCGATTCCGTTAGGAAAAAATTGTCAGACTTTAGGCTCTGGCAAAGAGGCGAAATTGGCGAAATTAGCCCCAACGCTGACGACTGCACGCTGCTTTCTATAATTCTGCACTTTATTCTCTGCTTATTTTTGGCATCGGCTGGCTGCATTACACGAGTGAGCGAACCACTGCTTTTACAGTTTAAAAAGACGCGATTATTCACACAATGGCCGAGCACGATTTGACGCAGCGCATGATTCCCTCGCTGGATCGGCAGCTGGTATTCCCACTGCTTGAATTTCTGTCCTCGCGGGATGTGTACCAGGCGGATGCCATTCTGCA
>JANBQV010000181.1:0-14392 GCA_027577495.1 Coemansia sp. RSA 720 | reverse complement strand
TGCTACAGACCACATTCGCGAAGCTCACTTTTATTCACCAATTAGTGAATTATAAACACAAAATTTAAATAAAGCAATGTATATACTCAATAAATAACATTAATGTTTGTAATTATAGAGTTAATTTTTAATAATGATGCAAGACGTACAAAGCAACAACTTTATTAAACTAATAACAGCAGTCGCAATCAAAGGGACATTGCTCAGTGTCACCCTCGCCTTCGCCAATCCGGAGATCATCCAAGAAGAAAACGCGCAGACCGTCGTCGGTGTATTTTGTGTTTTTGCCTCGCGAGTCGGCAAAGTCGTCGTCTTTGGGTGGCTTTAGCTGCTGCTGCTTTTGAATAGCCTTTCCAGCCGCGGTTGCATCAATGACCTTGACATCTTTGGGCTGCGGATTTGATTTGGAAATTGACGCCGTCTCGGATGGCAAGACCGGTTCTGGGGCTTTTGTGGCAAATATGTCGTCAATCTCGGATAGTTTGTTACTGCTCGGCACTGGTATCGGTTTTGATGGCTTCGATTTTGATGGCTTCGATTTGCCAACTTTGCCGGATTGCACCTTGTTGCCCATTGCTGCGGTCCTCTATGTTTAGGCTGAAGATTGAAAATAAAATATTATTGATTGTGCGACGGCACAGCAGTGGTTTTTAGCATGTTAGATTTCAGTTGCCAACGCAAATTGTGGGGTGGGCAGAACAAAAAAATAAGATGATCATTCTTGATCGTAATGCTATGTTGATCTGCGCACGCGTTACTTTTGTTCCACCCTGGTCCGATTTCTGTTGACAGCTAAAAAGCAAGGGGTTATTTTCTTTTCCGCCTGAAATAAAGTTTTGCAATTTCTATTGAATTTATTGTTGATCGAGCTTTATTTTTTAGTAAAATGTTTCGCGTTATTGGATCCTTTTCGGCACTGAGAGTTAGCAGCAGGGTCCTGACTCCGTCGCGTGCGTTTAGCACGACCGGAGCTAGCCTCGTGGCTGCCGCCAAGCCCAAAAGGAAGACGACTGCTGCGGTCAAAAAGACCACAAAGGCAAAGGCGCCCGCAAAGGCAAAGAAGACCAAGAAGGTTAAGGCGGCTCCCAAGCCCAAGCCCAAGAAGAAGGCACCGACCAAGAAGGAGCAGCTGGACGGTAAGTTCTCTGCCTGCTAACGTGCTAGTATGAACGCAACGAGACTTTAGCATATTAACCTGGGCTTTATATTGCTGGTCTTTCCGCGCTGTGTGGCTTGGCTTGATTGTTTTCAATGTTGTAGCTATGCTGAGCTCAAAGAGAGGTAAGTTGCAAGAGGCGATTGTTTATTTTTAGGCATTCTCTGCGGTTAGGCGTTACTCATCGGCACATGATGTTTTTGTGTAGCTCTCCTAAAGGCACCAAAGTCGCGGGCACCAGGCGCGTATGCAGTGTTTTTGGGAGAATTCTCAAAGGTGCAGAGACAGCAGGGCATGACTACCGTGGCGGAGATTGCGCGTGCGTGCTCGGCTAGCTGGAAGCAACTGGGAGAGAGCGAGAAGCACCAGTACCAGTCCAAGGCAGACAAGCTGAGCGCCGAGTACGAGGAGACGCTGCGCAAGTGGTGGAACACGACTGACCACAACCTTGTCGCGCTTGAGAACCGGCGTCGCAAGCGCGTGGATGGCGACAAGGCACGTCTGCTGAAGGATCCGTTTGCGCCAAAGCGGCCCATGACGTCGTATGTGCTGTTTGTCAAGGACTTTGTTACCCAGAACAAGGGAGCGGCTGGCACTAATGATATAACGGAGATGTCCTCGCTGATGAAGAGTGCAGCTTCAAAGTGGAAGACTTTGTCGAGCGCCGAGAAGGCGCCATACGCCAAGGGTGCCGAGGTCGAAAAGTCCCGCTACAAGCAAGACCAGGACAAGTACCTAAAGAGCCACACTGCCGGAGGTGCCCGTCTTCACTAACACCACAGCGTCACAATAGGCGGTTTTCCGTGCTTGCATATCCTCTGGAAACATAAAAGTTTCCAGAGCGCGGGTTCATACCGGGTCATGCAGGCTCAATACCCTGCATGCGCCTGGCAAGTGTGAATTTATTCTATTTTTGCCACTGCCGATTTTTCTTTTAAATTTTGGATGGTTAATAGATTTATTACCGTTTAAATATCTAAAAATTACTACCAGCTCGCTGCCCGCTGCCCGCCATCTGCTGCCCGCCATCCGCCCTTGCCTGCTGCCTGCTGCCCATTGCCCACCGTCTGCCCATTGCCCATTGCCTGCTCTATAATGTGCTTTACTTACCATGTTGTTTGCCTAACGTGTTGTAATTTCAGCCGAAAGATGCTTTGATAAAAGTTGCTTGAGATAACCTATAAACTAGAATACATGTAAACAACGTCAATTAGTAAACAACCATAATATCAAGTGGTGCAATACATAAACTTAACAAGTAACCCGCCGTCACTGTACTAGCCAGAAAAAAAGAAAAGTGAAAAAATGAAAGAAAAGTAGAGAAAAGATAAAAGACAAAAAAACAGCAGACAGTTGCGGCTTTTATATCCTGTCAAAAAACTTTGGTGTGCTGGATATGTTTCTCAACGTAATTTGACAACCCCTGGTTCTGTATTGTACTTTTACATTTTCTGTCTGCGGTTATAACTGCAGTTGTATGTCTGGTAGTGTTTATTCAGTGCTTCACCATCTGTGCTTTTGTATTCTACAGTTTTAATCCGCTGTAGTTATTACCAGTTTGTATTTGACAATTGTACATATATTCATCTATTTTAAACTAGATAACGTAAATGTTTTAAAAAACTATACTACACACCAAACAACCGTTGACTGGGTTATTGGTTCTAATATATTATATGCTTTATACTTTAACCCATTAACCACATATTACACTATGCTTCTGCTAGTTAGCAAAAATAATACTCCACCAGCATTCTGTGGTTCTTCAGCCAACTGCTAATGTTTTACCACATGAGTAGAGCTGCTCCAGTGAGTGGCCAATAGCTACATAATTATATATAGCTAAATATTGTATAATATTTGCCCAAGCATACAGCGGATTAACAGGACAAGGGGTATTTTATCAGAGCAACATGGGCTGGTGTTTTTTTTATAAAAAAGCCAGGCTGCCATTAAGCTATCCACTGGCTGTTTAACCCGGTTGGTTATATTCCCCTTTTTTTACTATTGCCTTCCCCTTGCCTGGTTTAGCTGTCTTATTTTACCTGTTCTTTGCCTATGGAGGCCTCAGGGACATTCACTCGAAAACTGTCTGTCCAGGGGGCCCACTGGGCTCCACACTATTTGTCCAATCTACAGGATTATGTTGAGAATGTGAATTATCTCACTAGTCATGCCTATTCCTTTTCACGGTTTATATTGCTTAGTGAGCTTGAGAAAGGCAATACTTTTATATTTGACAATTTTACTTCCAAATTCTTTTATTATACGTTTCTTTATTGCACAGATAAGAAGGGCATGACACGCCCTAAAACTGATGATTCAATAGCCATACGAGCTCTTGTAGACAGCTATCTTAGTGACTACCAGTGTATCTCTGAACTTAAGATCAAGTCATACCCAAAGATAAGTCAGGCAGCGTCTCATGTTTCACAAACAATGCACACGATGTATAAAAATAATATCAAGTTGAGGTTTGGCGAGACATGGAGCCGAGCTATTAATCTCAAGCTCGACAGCAAGCGGCGCAGAAAAGCCTTGGAGCAGGAGCTTGGCGACCAGAAGAAATCCAAGGCGTTCATTCGGCAGCAAGTTCAGGAGCAAATATGGTCGCCCGCGCGCCGCACGAAGCAAATCCTGCATACTCGCCATCCGAAGGGCACGACAGATGTGGAGAAGGATATCGTTAACTTCCTTTCACCGGTGCTCAGTTGCTATCCCACCGACTATGCTTTTGAGGACGACTCTATCTATCTAGATGCTGAATTGCACCCAGAGAGGCATCTCATGGCGTTTATCACACTGAACAAGTGTCTGGCCGCTGCCGAGTACCGGTGCATTCAGTCACTGCCCCTCCAGCGGTCCTGGATCCACCGGCACGTCCCGCTCGACACTCGAATCCTTGCTCAGCAAATTCTGAAGGATACATACTCACCAGGGTCTGACGAAGAGTACTGGGCTAAAGTCATTGACTTGAAGCTGAGAGTGTTCAAGGATCATCCGCGTCATACGTTCAACAAGTTTATTACAACCGACGGAGTGTCGCTCAGTGTTGTGCGCCGGACAGTAGAGGCGACACTGGCCAAGCAAGCAGCTGGCGAAAAACGCAAGCTTAATCAACTGGCAAAGCAGGCGCAACAGACAGCACAGCAGGCACAGCTGCCAGAACAGTCAGTGCAGCCAGCGCACTCGACGGCACAGCCAGCATACTCGACGACGGTGCAGCCAGCGCACTCGACAACGCAGCCAGCGCACTCAACATTGCAGCCGGCGTACTCGATGACGCAGCCGGCGTACTCGACGACGACACAGCCAGTGTACTCGACAATGACGCAGTCAGCATACTCGACGACGACACAGCCGGCGTACTCGACGACGACACAGCCGGCGTACTCGACGACGACGCAGCCAGCATACTCGACGACGACGCAGCCGGCGTACTCGACGACGATGCAGTCAGCGGTCCAGGCAGCGGTCCAGCCGGCGTACTCGACGACACAGCCAGTGTACTCGACGACGCAGCCAGTGTTCTCGTTTCCATTGTCAGCACACTCGTTTCCGTTGTCAGCACACTCGTTTCCGTTGCTAGCACAGTCGACAGTGTACTTGACGACGCAGCCACCAGTGCGACTGCCAATGGTTGTACCAGCACAACAGGCGTGGGTGCCGATGGTTGTACCAGCACAACAGGCGTGGGTGCCGATGGTTGTACCAGCACAACAGGCATGGGTGCCGATGGTTGTGCCAGTGCAACAGGCATGGGTGCCGATAGTCACACCAATGCAGCAGGAGTGGACGGTAATGGATCAGCCGGCACAACCATCGGGTAAGCCGGCGAAGCGGCAGCGGAAGAAGGCTGACTGTTTGTACATCGATGAGCTGTCGCAGGAGTACTTGCAGAGCACGGCTGGTCGTTGTGTGTTGGTGGATCCGGGTCGGCGGGATCTGTTATTTGCGATGAGAGAAGACAGCACAATCCAGAAAAAGCAGATCTTTCGGTACACGAAATGCCAGCAACGGCGTGAAACGTGTGTTGTGAAGTACCGTAAGATACTCGAGCAGGTCAAGAAGGCAGACAAGGAGGACATCGCCGCGCTAGAGCGTAAGCTGGGTGCGGGTAGCTTCATCAAGCCTGATCTTGCGCTCTTTAAGGAGTATTTGCGTGCTCGGGCGAAAGTCGAGGCTAAGCTGACACGGTTTTACAATAAGACCATGAGCTGGCAGCAAGACGGCGCTACGAGATTGGCGGTTCCACTACACCGCAAACTGCGGTTTGGTGTATATATTAGACGCCAACAGGCCGACGGCAGGCTGGTCAAGAAGCTGCGGGAGAAATTCAAGCCAGAGAAAACCGATCCGGAGCCCATTTTTATAATGGGCGATTGGTCTGCGCCAATGACCAAGTTCCACGAGCCCATTCGGGGCAAAGGCTGGCGGAGGTTGCTGAAGCGAGCGGGATTCGAGGTCTATTTGATTGATGAGTACCTGACTTCGAAGCTCTGCCCGAACTGTAACGAACGACTGTCCAACACTCACAAGGTCCCGAATCCGCGGCCGTGGATGCGTTCAAAAAAACCCAAGGTAAATTGTCATGGACTTCTTAGCTGCGAAAGCAGAGCATGTGTGGAGTTCTTTGATACGTATGAGCGTGGTTACTTGCGCGAAAAGGGAAGCGACGTTAAGCGGCGGTTGTGGAATCGCGATTTGGTTGGTGTGTTGAATTTCAGGCACATTCTCAATAGCTTGCGGGAAACAGGAATTGCTCCTGCTCGTTTCAAACGGGGACAGCCAGCTGAGGCTTCCACGGCTCCAAAGCCAAACAAGGCGCGCAAGACCACAACTTCCACGGCTTGTAAGCCTCGCAAGACTACGGCTCGCAAGACTACAGCTCCCACAGCTTCCCCAGCTAATTCGACATAATATTTCCGCCCAGTTAACGCAACGAGTGCGACTACGCACTTTACGGCATTAAGAACACTCGCCAGAGTGTAATGGATATAGTTTTGTTTGTCACTCTGGAATCATCGTGCATTCAGAATTGTAAGAGCGCAGCGCACATAAATTACTTTGACCTTTTGTTTCTCACGCATGGCCATTTTCTGAGATGCAAGGTCACTCACGAGGCCAGGTGATCACTGTATCTGTTGACCGCCTGTGTCCAATTTGTAATTGGGTGTGGGATACTTTTATCACACAAGTGTATTGACTCCAAGGTACCAGCCATGCAATACGCCACAAGCCGATGGTAGATTGAAGCTTGATTGCGAAATCGGCCGTTATCGGTTCATCATATACATAAACTTGTGTCGCGTGAAGGCGATCATTGGCTGCGGGTCATGCATTGGAGTCGTAGAAGTACGGCCTGAGAACTTGGACAAGACAATGGCAGACTCAGCGTCATACATCAGGTGTGGGAAAGGCGTATTCCGCTGCTTCAGCCACTCACGTCGCGCGGGCAGCTGGGTCAACAAAAAATTGCTATAAAGGGCAGGGATGGGGGAGGAGCGAGACAAGAGCTTCTTGTCTACTCTTCTATTAGATTCTGTTCTAAACTGCATACTATCAAAACAAAGCATGACTCTAGTCACCGACGCACAGCTCATGGCCGATCGGTCAAAGTTCCTCAAGAACGGCACGACGGTCGGGATCACTTGCGTGCCGTTCAGCGGCGGGCAGCCCAAGGGCGGCGTGGACGACGGACCGGTTGAGATGGTGCGGTTCGGGATACTGGATCAGATCCAGGGCATGGGCTACAGCGTCGAGCTCAGCGAGAACATGGACAAGTACCGCACGATGCAGCCAGCGCACGATCCGCCGATTGGCAAGCTCAAGAACCCGCGCTACGTATCGATGGCTGCTCGCCGTGTTGCAGAGCAGGTTCAAGCACATTGCAGCCAGGGCCGTATTGCTGTGACGCTGGGCGGCGACCACTCGATTGCCATGGGTACGCTAGTCGGCAGCTCTGCAGTATATGGCGACGATCTGTGCGTAGTCTGGATAGACGCCCATTCAGACATCAACACGCCGTCGTCCACAGACTCGGGCAACCTGCATGGCTGCCCCCTGTCGTTTGTTCTCGGTCTGTGCGACGAGTCTGACGTGCCCGCCGACAGCCCGTTCGCCTGGGTCAAGCCGTGCATTCGCAAGAGCCGTCTGGTGTACATTGGACTGCGCGACGTTGATGCTGGCGAAAAGGCTATTTTGCGCAAGCACAACATCAAGGCGTTTAGCATGCATGATGTCGACAAGTACGGCATTGGCCGTGTTGTCGAGATGGCGCTGGATCATGTCAACAAAGACCGTGTGCTGCCAATTCATATGAGCTTTGACGTTGATGCGCTGGATCCGTCGGTTGCTCCGGCCACAGGCACGCCGGTGCGCGGCGGTCTGACATTCCGGGAGGGCCATTATATTTGCGAGGCAGTTGCCGAGACTGGATGTCTGGTTGCATTGGATCTGGTTGAAGTTAACCCGGCGCTTGGCGATCCCGAGTCGCTGCGCCAGACGGTTGCTGTAGGCTGCTCGCTGATCCGCTGTTCTTTGGGCGAAAGTTTGCTTTAAGCTTTATTTTATTTGTTGATAATCCCATTATTCTTCTCAGTCATATTTCACCTAAACATACAACATTTTCATGTTGTTAATTAGCGCTCTTGTTTCTTTTTGATCTCAATATACGTTTTCATTCATTAATTGGCGCTCTTGTTTCTTTTTGATCTCAATATACGTTTTCATTCATTAATTGGCGCTCTGTATCATTTTGTTTATTATAGTCAAAGGATGGCCGGAAACACCAGCACAGTCAGGCTTATTAGCGGCGACGGGTTCAGCTTTATTATTGACAAGCAAGTCGCTGAGCAGTCGCCTACTCTAAAAAACATGCTCGACATGTCGCGCGGCGGAGTCGACAGCGACGTTGCATTTGCCGAGGCATTGACAAACCAGATTCAACTGCCCGAAATTCGCGGCCGGACGCTCGAAAAAGTATGCCAGTATTTGTTTTACAAGTACCGGTTTGTCGACGAAGGTGCATCGGACCGTGTGCCCGAGTTTGACTTTGAAATTGAAATGTCGCTCGAGCTGCTAATGGCTGCCGACTACTTGGACTGCTAGAAGCTTGTAGAGTTATTGTGTGTAAACGATGGAAAACATAATGTAGATTAGAGAATTGATGGACGGCTGCTGTATTTTGGCTGCAGCTGGATTACGGGAATTGCTGGTGCACAAAGCGGCTGCTCGCGCTTAAACGCGAGATAGTCGCTGATAATCCACGCACCAGCAAACGTCTGCATGAGCGTGGTTGCAGTTGTGTGGCCACACAGAATTGCTGGCTGGGAAGTCAGCATAGACGATGTAAATTGGTCCGACTCGAGCGCCATTTGTAGCGCAGTGCACAGCTGAGCCTGGTCATCTGTGATCAACGCACAAATGCGCTCAACTTCGGCCGACGGCTTGCCCAGCATCTGCTCTGCCGCTGCAGTCTCCAGCACAACTGCCTTGTACAGCGCCGCCAGCCGGCGCTGGTACTCGGCCACCGTCAGTCTCGGGCCGTCGACATCAATCACAACATCGCTGTCCAGGTTTGGATCGGACGGCATACCGCTCGTCGCTACAAACCTGCCAACATCCGACAATAGCAGTTCATCAGCGCCTATTTGAGTTAGACACAAGTGGAGAGCAATCGTTGGCAGTGGATATTCGGCCATAACCTCAGCTGACTGCATTCCAGGCGCCAAGTCCGCAGCTGCTGCTGACCATACTTGTACAACAACCCGTGTCAGCTCTGCTGATGCGCAAAGCGGGTTGACATACATGTGCCAGAATGCAAGCATGTCAGTTCTGGTCAGACTCTCGAGCTGAGCATTGAGCTCCCGAGTGTACTCAAAGTCATAGTTGCCGTCCAGAATTCTCTGCCACACTTGGTTCGTTGCCTTGACAATCTTTCGCGGCAGCTCAAGATTGGCGGTGACACGGGCAGCAATGTTTGCTTGGAACTCACGCTCGCTCATCGACTCTAGCCGAGCAGAAAAGTCTATCAAAAACTTTTCAACGCGCAGGCACATGTACTCGGGGTTGCTGCTGCCCTGGATGCACAGCTGAAGCCCGCTGGCACCGCCGCTGTTGACCGTTAGCCATGAGCAGTTGACCATGTATCCGAGCTGCTCTTGCGTGCGCAGCTGATCAAAGAACGGAATTGCCATAATGTGCGCAATGAGCGACAACAGTGCTTTGCTGCGGTAGTCGCCGGTTCCTCGAGTTGGCGTTGGCGCGTAGATTGTATAGTTGATGCTGTTGTCTGAGTTTACTTTGTTGTCCGTAATGATCCGCTGTATGTATGTGCCAGGACAAATGCTAACCGCTCGAACCTGCGAGTAAAGCACGCTTGGAATCGGGCTGTGCGGTGCAAGTGCTGCCAGCGACTGATCCAGAATACACATCGCCTTTCTGTCTGAAACCTGTCCGACAACTAGCATTGCCACATACACCTGGCTAAACGCTTCACTTACAAAATCTTGCAAATCCGCAACTGCTACGTTATTCAGCTCTGCCGCCCAGTCCAAGTGGTGCCATCTCGGCGTTGCTCTTAGGTAGTACTGCTGCCAGCCAGCTTGCAACCGGGGCGAACTAATCTGCATGTACTCTGCCGCTCGCCGTGCTTGATCCAGATGAAGAGTAAACTCGTCCTTTGTGATAACAAGGTTGCGCAGCTCTTTTAGGACCTCGAGTAATACCAATGCCAATTTTTCCTGCACGCCAATAACGCTGATGCACAGCCGGTGCTCTGAAAAAGACAGCTTGTGTTTTATACCGGCCTTTTCTGCCGCGTACAGCTCTTTAGCTAGCCGGTCGTTGAGAATTCGAACCAGCAGCTCTCCGAGGACCTGGCCGCGGGATGTCGTGTGTACCGCCATAGTCTCGACAAACATATTGATGCTACCACGGGGTAGCGCACCGTGGCTAAACTGTCGCGTCCACAGCTCAAACTGACGATTGCGCTCCAGCAGCAACGGCGCCTGGCGGACATCACAATCAAACGCAGTGTTACTCGGCTCTGAAGTTGCAATGTGCTGCGTAATGTACTTGTTTGGCTTTGGAAAGTAAAGTTGGTTAGCGCAATCGAGTGTAACTAGCTTTGTTTCGGATGTCAGCTCGCTAGGCAGCTTTGCCTCTCCAAACCGAACTCCAAAATGTGGATCCACATTAGAAAGGCAGGCAGGATCGGGGAATTCGCGGGCACCCAGAAACAAGCGATAGTTTTCTGGATGGAGCTGCGCCAGTATTGCCTCGATTTGGTCCCGGTCAAACTCGTACAGCAGCTGTGCGCCAGACACAACGTGCTCGGGGCTTAAGTACACGTTGCACATTTGGCAAGCAATATCAACAGCGACGGTGATTGGATACATGGGCTCGCCATAAAAGAATGCCATTTGCGTCATTGCTTGCAGCTCCCTGAAATACCACTCCTGAACACCCTGCGCTCGAATTGCGCGCAGATATGCAAATACATACGCAACCAACTTGTTGTACTGCATAAACCCTGCAGGCGTGGCTCCAAATGTAATTTTAAGCAACCGCGGCGAGTTGATGTTTGGTGGCGACGACTTGACGCTCATTGAGGCAATCCAGCCCAGCTGCTTGAGACAAGCTTGTAGCGACCCCGAGCCGCCGTATGCAAGCAGTTCTTTGACGTATTGATCTGGCGCCGAGCAGTACAAGTGACTGGTATGCGGAAGCGCAAAAGCCAGCGTAATGTCGTGTGCATTCCCAAGCGTCTGATAGCGTACCACTGTTCCGAGCTTTTGTTCGCACAGCGGGTGGCTCGGAATAGCCATGCGCACAACATTCCGGTCCAACACAGGCGAGAACATATTGACTGACCACTCGACCAACTCATCCAGTGCTGCACCATCCTGCGAGCCGCCAACAACCACCAAGCTCATTACGTCTGCCGAATAGTGCGTTGCAAAAAACTCGGCCATTCTGTCTCGTAGCTGCACGCCCATTTGCTCAGCACTTGTCTGTAGCGATGCGTAGTTGCCGCCCATAAACTGCGAATACGGATGTCCGCTGCAGCATGTTGCACGCATAATGTGCGACCTACGCTGGGCGTCATTTTGCACGTCAGATCTAAACTCGGACTCGATTGCTTTAAGCTCGCGACTGACACAATCGGCATCCAACAGCGGTGCAATGAAGAATTGCGCAAATCGGTCCAGTGCTCCTGCTAGGCCGCGGTTGTTGACTGCAAATCTGTAGTACGTAATCATCGATGTTGTGCTCGCATTTGTGTAGCCGCCGTGGCTGGTCAAATAAGTCTCAAAGTCCCGTGCGTCTGGGTATTTGGCTGTGCCCATAAACAGCAAGTGCTCGAGGGCATGTGCCATTCCTTGAAACTCAGGCGGATCAGCACAGCTGCCAACATTGACGGCCAGGGATACTGCTGACTGCTTCACGTCTGGATCGCTGATACAAACCACGCGCATATTATTGGGCAGACGAAGTAGTCGGTACTTGCGTTTGTCGCCTACTGGAAGCACAATGTTGCCGGTATAGTTGTAGTAGGGCGCATGTGACTCTATAGTCTGCTGCTCGTCAAATAACTCTTGCCAGTCGGCTGGTTCTGGCGGCGGAACGCTCTGCTGCTTGCCAATAGGACACATTAATTCGCAGGGTTTTAGTAAGATGGGAAAACAGGATAAATGAAATGAAAACAGCAAGAGGTAGTTTCTAGCCAAGGGGCGTGTGCTCTTTTTATCAGCCGCTATTTTGGCATTGTGGTTGAACAGGCAAGCTGGTCATATGAAAAGAAAAGAAACACTGCCGACAGGATGCGTCCCTACTGGTTATAGCGCGGGGCAGCGGGAGCATGCACAAGGCACCTGCATCTCACTGTACGGCACAAAGGATGATGACGAAGCCGTGTCTATTTTACACACGTTGTATATATAATAGTTGGCACCACCGTTGCGCTCTGGAAAGCCCAAAGTAATATTATCTATATTAAACGCATTGATATTCGGCGTTTGAGCGACGAAAACTAATCATATTCTGTTTTTTGCTGTTCAAAACGACGTTCTAAAAATTATTACGCCAAACTATCTGCAGAGTTGCGGATCAACGTGGATAGGCGCACACGACATGGATGCAGCATATGCACATTCCTTTTTAGCCTGGCCGTTTGAAAAATAAAGTTGGCAACCACTCGTTTTCCGTGTTTCTGGTTGCTTCACAGAAAAACTGCAACGTTGTGAATGCAAGCAGGCGAGCGGAATCCTGTATCCGCTTATGCAACCAGCGAATTGTAACATTGGATCTACACACTCTGTTTTACTCTTGATTGGCGATACCTGTAAACTAGCCAGTTGACTTTTACGTAACAAATAAACTAAATATTATAACGCGCGGTTTAACAAAACTCTATCAAAATATTAGGAGCAAATTACAGTAAATATCAGAAACACGGTTGTTTAAAACTCTTCCACCGGGGCATACATGTGCATACGAAGAATATGGTCCTTCAATATGCTGGCGTTCTCGCATATCATACCGCAGTGAACGCACCGCTGAGCGCTGTACATGCCATAAAACGGAGACATTGGCAATACTTGTGCGTCGATGATATAGCAGATATGTCTAGAAGGAATCGAGTACGACGTTGTAGTAGGAATACTGGCACTGGTGGTTTTTTTAAAGTTAAGAACAGTAGCAACGGCATGGTTTTATACTGCCACAACAGACACGGCGAAGGAGCAAAAAGCCCACATCAAAGTTGACAATTCCCCAACAGACGTGGAAACGGGAAAATCAAACTTGTCAGATGTGGTAATTCCATTGCGAAGAATTAATGACAATGACAATTGGAATGTTCTCCAAACTAGTCAATTGTGTTTATGTCACAATATGTACACAAACCAGTTGTTTACCCAACCACTCGCTACAACAACGCACACAACACGTTGTCAATACTTTTTAATTTTGCTGCGCATTTCCTGTGCTGTTCAAAGAAACACCATTGTCAAATGCACGGATTAATGAAATGTTGGTGACATGCTGCACTGACGTTATGCATTAATCCATCGTCGTTAATTAAAAAAGTATTCGTAGTCTAAACATTAAACTAATATAATGGTAAAGTTGAAATGTATATACAGTTATAATTTAAAAAGTAAAACGCAAACTAAATTATAACAAAATGTCTGTACAACTCGTATTTGTGCATAATGTAAATACACAATTTTATATGCCAAATTAAAGTTTTAAACAAGTTCCGGATAAAAGTGCTCTTCACGAACATGGTCAGCTGCTTCCTCGGCGGTCTGAAAGATTTTCTGGCAATACGGGCACTGTAACGCACACTCAGAATAGTTGACAAATTTTACAAAAGTGATGGCGACCATGCTGTAGAGCGAGTACAAAAGGTTTTTGTGCAATATGCTGTGTATGTGTACTATAAAATGCAATGTTGTTTACAAGATGCTTGGTATATACCAAAAATGTGTATTTTGATGTTACGTTTTATACCAACAGCTACAAAAACTATTTTTGACTATCCTGGCGTTCACCGCCAAGAAAACCCCACATTAATCGATGGTCTAGCTATAGTTGACAATTCTGAGTTTGTATAGTTTTGACAGGGTTGGGAACCCTTGACCGCAGAAATCACCCACATGGGCGTACTTTGCTACTCTGAGAACGGTGGCTGCACTGCTGCCTAAATTACACATTTAACTTTACGAATTTGACAGCATGCCGAGAAAAAGTAGAGAAACATCAGGCATTTTCAAGAACAATTGCAACATCGTGAAACAATTGCTATACAACACATATTTAAAAGTATTGCAGACATACAACAAGCGGGGCTATACGCCACACATCTCTTTCCTAAATATAAACTGGCAGTAGATGCTTTGATACGCGCTTACCGCAAAATAGACTATATCCCAACATTTGGCCCCGCGATCACAGGCATTAGCAAATGCTGAATATCAATGCACGGCCTTGTCAGTCCATTACACATATTGTTTAAGCATTTTGACAAAAACGTGCCGTTAGGGTGTACAGTTTCTTTGTTTGCCAAAACCATGGTTGATTACTTTGAAATAAACTATTCGATTTAGCAACAAGTGTAATTAAATGACGTTCAAGATTATGTACATGGAACGTTTAAAATGTGTTTAGTTTAAAGTTCGCTAATTGGTGAATAAAAGTGAGCTTCGCGGATGTGGTCTGTAGCGTCAT
>JANBQV010000180.1:0-14625 GCA_027577495.1 Coemansia sp. RSA 720 | reverse complement strand
GTCCAACGTCCACGTCCGAAGCTCCCGAGTCGTCGTCAGACTCGTTAAACACGTCAAACAGCTCTTTGGTGTCCATACTTTTAATATAATGTGAATTGAATAAGCTGAACAACCAGGGCAACTGACCAAGTAGAAAAATTGGCACAGTTGAAAAATAAGTAATCAAATCATGTCTGTCTAATGTCGTGATCAACTAAAGGGCCAGCGAGGTTTAGGGCTTGAAATTTTCTTCATGCTGGATCGCTTATTTTTTACTCTTTTTTTGTTTTTGCAAAATTCTACAACTATAAAGTTAGTCTCCTCACCCAAACAAAAAATTAAAGCAAGGGATAAATACAGCGATGGGTATTTTGCAAAAAGACCGACATGGAGCCCGAGCGTTAAAACCGCCGATTCCCGTGCCCGAGATATGGGAGCAGCGCATCAAACAGGACGAGGAGACCGATGACGACACGACGTCTGCGCAGGAGACGCAGCTCATGCAGACGCTGCGCAGCCAGGCGCTCGACTTGGCCACGCGAGTAGACCTTACGTGGCTCGAGCAAAGCAAGCTGCTTAAACACATTGGCGAGTCACTCTCGAGTCTTAAGCGCCTGTCTGAAGTGTCTCTGGCAACTCTTGGGTACTTGCGCCAAGTGGCGATTCCCATGTTTGTCGAGTGCTATTTTATGCCCAGCGATATTGCAGTCAGGCGACAGGTTATTCCAATTCTAAAGTCACTCAGTGCATTGGATCCGTCGTGCATCGACAATGTGCTGCAGGCCAACCTGCTTGCATTTATCGGAGCACGCGAACAGTATCATGAGCTCGAGATGTTCCATGCGGCAGATGCCACTATTGCGGCGGAAGTGTATGGGCGACAGCTAGTCAGTCAACGTGCACTGGCGCTGGAAGTGCTGGCGAGTGTGCCACAAGGGTTTCCGGTGATTCGCCGCTTTGTCAGTGATGTATTGGCGTACGCAGCCAGCGCACTGGATGCGTCGTTGCCGCAGCTGTGCGAGCCGCGACAGGATATCGGCTCGGTTGAGCTGGTCGGACTGCGCGAAGACTGCACGCAGATCATGCGGTTGGTGTTTATGTGCGTGTCGAAGCTGATTGCCGAAGATGTGGGAGGCACACATGGGCCAGCCATAGCGGGTGACCTGCAGTCTGCCATTCTGGCGTCGATGCGTGCGCCGTCGCCGGGGTTTGTCGAGCAGACGCTGGCACGCGTGTACGCACTGTGTTGGGAGCTAGTCGGCAGCGACAATGCGGCGCTCAAATCTCGGCAGGTTGCAGCAATGGTCATGGTTGCGCTGATTGAAGGCTCAGGCCTGTCGCGGCAGCAGCGTGCGGTGGCACTGGCTGTGCGAGCACTCGACATCAAGATTCACAATCTTGACACGAGCAGCGAGCCAGCAGAGTCGTATTTGCCGCCACTAGTCAGCTCGACGAACCGCAAGCATTGTATGGATGATGCCGTGTCGATGATCTGCATCGCTCGGGCGATTGTGTCGCTGGCTTCGTATGAAACCACGCTGGTGGCGCTGGACATTGAGCCGTCCATTCGCATTCCCAGTATCTGCAACAACGTACACGAGGCAGTGTTTACGCACATTGCGTCCATATGCGGGCGGTCACAGCTGGCGCCTGGAGTTAAAATCATCGTGTTTGAGTCGATGGCGATCTGGCTTCAGGAGACCGCCAAGCTGCTGGCGCGGTGTCTGGGCGAGGTGCAGCGCGGCGAAGAGCGTGACATGCACGCCATGGCTTTTGCACTTGGGCAGCGTGTGCTGATTTTGCAGCGCGAGCGCATTATGGGATATCTGTGGAGCTACTGGGACGACCCGATTGACGCTGTGCAGGTGAAGGTGCGCACAATCTTTGAGGCGTTTTTGGATATTGGCTCAACGATGAACCAGGCGATTATTGCCAACCCAGTCATTGCTGAGAGCGCGCTGACACATACTGATTCTGCAGGCCAGTCCAAGGCAGCTTCGCCCGGCGCGCAAGACGGTAATGCATTTTTGAGCGATGTGCTGGATTTGGTCTTGACAATGGACTGGAGCCGCAAAGTCAAGTACTCGCTGCTAGCGGCGCTGTGCGCACGCATCAATGTGCTGGACATGCTAACCGGCCATTCAGACATATTGACCAGCTGTCTAGAGACCATGGCACAGGTAACGATGGCGTCGCGCGCAGGGCAGCTTCTCACAGCACTGTTGAGCCGTGCAGCTGACGATATCCGCTGTGCGCGGGAACAAGCGCCAGAGGGCGAAGAAGAGGCAGAAGCGCTACGTGTGGAGACTGAGCATATGGCGTTGTGGAAGGAGCCAGTGACTGCAGCGCTGTGCCGTGATGACGACACTAGTCGTCGTATGCTGACGCAGCAGCTGCTTCCGGCCCTGTTTGAGGCGCTACCCCGCATTGTTAGCGAAATTATCAAGGCCCTGACCGAGCTTGAGCATGCTGGAACCGGGGTCAGCACCCTGGGCCACGCGGAACGTGCGCGGCAGCAACAGACATTAGACGCCTGTCGCCAGCATGCGCTAATCGTGGTTCTAAAGGTTGCGCGCTCACTGGATATCATAACGATTGACCGTGTGGTGCGCATGGACACTGCTGGGTCGTCAATGACGTCGTCAGTTCTGGAGATGCTAAATCAGGCAGTGTACCACCCTGACTGGACGGTCCGCGGCGACATGCTGGGGCTGCTGTGCGAGTCACGCAAGTTGTCCACACCACTGGACGCAGTAGAGTCTGAGCTGTTGTTCAAGCTGCTGCGTGTGTCGGCCAATGCACCGTCGGCAGACTTCCGGCAGCAGCAGCAAGGAGCGCTGACGACGTTGGCGTCGCGATTGGTGACGGTGGCGACACATTCTGACCGTGTGGTAGCCACAGGACGACCGCCAGTGCCGTCACAAAAGCTGCGGCATCGTGAGCGTGCGCGGCGAGCAGATGCAGTAGCACGCGGAAAGGCCGAGGGTAAAAGCGAGGAGCAGGTTTTGCGCGAGCTCGGAGTGTTATCGCAAGCCGAAATGGTTGCCCAGGCCAAAGTTGAGCTGGAGAACGTCGAGGTCGCAGTGACGCGGTGGTTGGATTTGGCAGTGCGCGGCTGCTTGTATCCGGGCGCAGGCTTTGCAAAGGTGGCGATGGGTTTGCGGTGGCTCGGAATCCTGACGAGCTTCTTTACGCCCGGGCGGCCGGCTCAGTCGCCCGAAAGCTCCATGGTGCCATTTGAAGTTGCAGCGCTCGGGGCACCGAACTTTGGCCGTGGACAGCTGCCAGCACGAGGCTCTGGTGTGACAGCAGATGAAATTGTCACGGTGCTGACGCAGGTGCTGATTGACGATCCGTTTGACGCCAACCGCGCCGGAGCATTTGAGCTGTTGACGTCGTGGCCCCTGGTTCGTGCAGAGGACGGAGGAGCTGCACAGCGGTGGGCGGCGCAGCTCTTGGGCCGTGCGCTGCATTTGATTGGAAGCACGCGGGCTGGAGAAAGCGAGAGCGGAGCACTCATTATTCGCTGGCTGTTCCGCAAGTTTGTCGTGCTGCAGGGTGTGCGTTTGGACATTGACAGCGATGACAAGCATGTGGATGCTGCCAATATGGACGTGCCATGCGATGTTCAGTTTGCCCGTGGGCTGCTGGCGCGTATTGCGCGGTGCCGCATGGCAGCTGAGAGCAATTTGCTGGACGCTGCACAGCACTCGCCGCTGCATGGACTGCTGACGGCGGTGCAGTACGTTGTGGCAGAGATTGATTTTGCATCATCCGAGGTTCAGGCATACGCAGAGCTATGGCGCGCATGGCTGGCGGCACTGGCGCAAGAGTCGATAGATGTTACGCGCGTGGTGCTGAGTGTGCTGACCAGCGCATCGCCCGAGGGCAACATTCCGGCGTCGTACCGCGAAATGGAAGACACAATCGACGGAATTATTCGCGCAGCAGGGGCGATTGAGATTAGTGATGCGGCCAGTGACGTCAGCAGCGATGATGAAGGCGGAGCAGGCAACGAGCCGGCGGGACCGCGACAGCAGGTAATTTTGTCGTACTGTTGGCGCGCAGTCAAAGAAGTTTCAGGCGTGTTAGCAGTGGTGGCCACATGTCCGCCAGGTAGCGACCAGAGCGACGAGACGCAAAGTGCGCTGATTGACTCTGAGCTGGTGAGCCGAATCGGCGGGCTGCTGCACACGCTGCTGACGTCGATTCGGCATCGTGGAGCTTTCTCGGCAGTGCACCCTGCATTTGCCCGTGTTTGTGGGCGCATGTTTTCGTCGGCAGATGTTGAGCTGAACCGGCGAGTGTCAAAGTGGCTTGATCAATGCGTGGATATTGCGACAATCTGCCGTGTGTCAGTTACGCGGCGAAGTGCTGGATGGCCGCTCTGTCTGCTAGCTACGCTGACGTGCGACAAGCTGGCTACGCAGGCGTTGCTGCCTAGGGCGATGGACAAGCTGTTTGCTCTGGCATCAGATCTGCAGACCGACTCGGAAGCCGATAAGGCGGTTGCTTCTGACTCTGAGGCTGCTTCGAATGCCGACGACACGACAGATCTGCCGCAGGTGCACGCAATCAACATGATGCGCACGCTGCTAGAGGACCATACGCTGGCGTCAGACATTGTTCCTTACGTCGAGCATGCATTTGTAGTAGCGCTGACCGGGCTGCGATCACGGCGATGGGCTATTCGTAATGTATGCAGTCTGTTGTTTGCGGCGCTGGCACGGCGTGTGTTTGGCAACAGCCGAGGGCGTGAGGAGACAAAGTACGACGGTATTACTGGCCGCGAGCTGTTTACTCGGTTCCCTGGACTGCATCCATTTTTGACGCGGCAGTTGGAGGACGCTGTGGACCGTTTGGCCGAGATCGATATGGTCGAGGACCCTGTGGAGATCACAGATGACGAGGGCCAAGGCGAGCAGACTACTGCGACTCCTCCATTGATTGACCCGGCCAGTGCGGTTCTGCGCACCGGAGCTCGGTTTATTCATCCTGCGCTATACCCATGCCTGATTCTGCTGGCACGGCTGCAGCCAACGCTCGCCGATGCTACGGTGACGCGCGATGACAGCGCAGGCAACGCTGATGCTGAGGCTGGCGTGGTGGCTGAGGCTCCACATGCAGAGTCTGCCACGAGCGCTGTGGCGCCGCCAATGAATCTGGATCGTGAGCCGCTGACTCGCGTAAATGAGCGTAACTCGACGGTCCACGTAACATCGGCATCGACGATGCTGAGCATGTACTCGTTTACAGAGCTTGTGGAGCTATGTGTGGACAGCCCAGTGTTCAAGACTCGCGAAATGGCAGCGCGTGCATTTGCGCCGTTGGTGCCGAGCGAGAGAGCAGCCAGCGTGGTGACGTCTTTGCTGAAGGGAGTGCACGATGTGGGTGCAACGATTGCGGCAAACAGCTGCCATGGTACGCTGTGCCAAGTGCACGAGCTGCTGCGTGTGCACTGGCGTCATGACTGCGATGCAGGCATGCGGCGTGCATTTGTCATGCACGTGTTCCCAGCACTGACAGCGCTGTGGCCAATCCTTGTACAGGCAGTTGATAAGGGGGTTACTGAAGATACGGCTGGTGAACACTTTGACGTCACAGACGTAGTGCGGCATCGATACCTTGTGCTGGTCAACGAGTTTGTAGCGCGTGGCGAGGCGTGGCTGTTGCCAGGTCTGGGTGATCTGGCTCTGGCGCGAACGACGCGCGTATTGCTGACGCGATTCCGGCTGACGATGTTGTATGGAACCCTGCATCCAGTGCTTACAGGCAGCCATGTGCTAACGCAGTCAAACGGTGCGCAGGTTGCAGGTGCGTACGGCACTGTGGAGGAGCTAGTGCGGCTGTTCCTGGCGTGTGTGGATGACGATGCGCTGACTGTTGTGCGCGACGATGGCTCTGTGCAGCTGCGCATTGGCAGCGATGTGGTGGATGAGCATGGCTCGCGCATGGCGGCCGATGATGACGTCAGCAGCGAGGTGCTGTATAGCCCGTGGCCTGTGCTGGGCAGCGTGCTGGCCAACAACAGCTTCTATGAGGCCAAGCTGTTGGTGCTGGAGTGGATGCTCGACCACGCATCTCATGAGCGCATGCATATTTTTGAGCGCATTGGCATTGATTCTCTGTTGCCACGCTTGATTGCAGATTCTCAGATTGCGAACGATGAGTGCAGTGATTTGATGTTGCAGCCGTCGCGTGATCCGTGTGTGCGGGCAGCGGCGATTCGTCTGCTGGCGCAGCTGTGCACACGCTTGGAGATCGATGCTCGCACGCTACCGGTGCGCGACATGGTTACGTACTGGGACGCGATTGCTGGGCAGCTCTCGGGGTCTGTGTTCTGTCCGCTGCCTGTGGCGACTGCGCTGGTTGAACTGCAGGCGGCGTTGGTTCATCTGCTGCTGCAGTATCCAGCGTCGGAAGATTCGGTGGCCATATCAGATGTGAACCAGCGCACGTTTGCCTGGGCGCAGCAGATCTACGAGTGGACTGATCCTGAGCGAGCAGCGCCGTATCGGCTGGCGGTCAGTCGTGCTTTGGTTACGTATAGTGCGATTAAGCGATACATCGAGGCCGGCAGAACCAGTCCACGCCAACGACCGTCGGCGCCTGTGGATGCGCCCAGCGAGGAGATTATGCGATTGTGTTACTGGCGACTGCTTCAGGACGACGACGAAGAGATTCGTGAATACATGGCACGCAGCATTTCGCGGCGGCTGGGCCGCGAGCTTTCCTGTGACCAGGCGTGCGAGAAGCTAGTGCTGGACTTCCGCCCGCCCTCCAACTATGGATATCCGCACACGTATGTGCGTAACCGTCTGAGGTACATTTACGGCGTGGACGGGTCGGTAAAGCAAGCGGTGAGCGATGCGATTAGTCCTGGATGCGCGCTGTTTGCCCATGAGAACCCGAACATTTATATTGACGAGCCGCGTAACGTGCAGCTGGCGTATCATTCGTTGGTTACCATAGCCGACATATATGCAGGGACTGAGGATAGCGTGCGCGAGCTGACTCTGGAGGCGGCACGGTGTGTGGAGGCGCTGGGAGAGGCGCGCGGAGTGCTAGTCGAGTCCCGAAAGCTCATGTTGGAGAATGGCGTGGTGCTGAATGGTGTATTGGGAGTGACGTCAGTTTCTGCGCTGTTTTCGCTGCTACAGTCGTGGATCTTGGGAGCGCGGCTGACTGTGTTTGCTGCCACGCGAGTTGGCGATTGCTCGCATTTGGTTGATCGAGTGATCGAGGTGGCCACATCGTGGGCAGAGTCAGAAGAGCTGCAGCCGCTGCACCCGTGGATTGCTCGGGCCATGCGCCAGCTGGGGGAGACTGCGGTCCGGGCCAAGGAGGCATCGAGTATGGATTATGATGAGGCTGTGTCTGATCTGTTCCTGCTTACTTGCGTTGAATAAGCAGTTTTATTGTTCTTAACGATAGTGTGTTGGTTGTGGTGGAACAAATAATGGAGAGTAGAGTGATCGCCGGGGCGGCCCAAGCCGTGAAGTGTGTAAAGCATTGTTGTGTGTGCGGGAGCTGCTTTGCGGACAATATGCTGGTACGGGTGGTTCCGGTTGTGGAAACCTAGTTTTGTGAGCTGTGTTCATTCGGATACTAAAGTCGTTGGCTCGAGGTTGCTGCTCAGGCACTGGTTGAGGCCAAACGACAGTGTTCTTGGGTCGATAGCGGTGTTCTTTCTGCAGTTGCTCAATATACGACCTTGCTTCGCGGAGCAGCTTGCCTTGCTTGTCCGCCTTTGTTTGCAGACAGCGAATAGCTTCAGTTTGGTTATTCATCTGAAACTATTAGAGTATGATTTGATTTAGCTGTTGTTTCGATATTAAACATAATGCAATTGAGCAATCAATGTTACCTGTACGCAGTACCGTAATCGGTCCAGCTCACTCAGTACCATACTCGGGTCCATAAACAACTGTACATCGTGCGGAAGCTCATCACCGCCAATACACTTTGCCGCACAAGTAGTGCCACACACCGGGCACAACACATTACCACCTTGCCTCTGTCTCGCAAACGCGCATTTTTTGCACACAATATGCGTGCATTCGAGGATATACAGCCGCAGGTCGTTGCTCGAGCTGTTTACAAACGCATTGCACTTGTTGCAGTGCAGCCACTCGGGCAGTTGTCCCCCATTCATTGTTTTTATTTCATAGTAAATGAATAAATCTCTAGAAAAAAGTCAAGGAACAACAACGAACATTGTTTCACCGAGCAAAAAGACCCTCAAACTTTATGCACAATAAATGCTATGTTTCTTTTCATTAATTTTTGAACGCTTTCCATTGTTTTATTTAAACTTTTTTATTTTTAGCCAGTTCCCTCCACAGCACACAGCTTAAGGGTGAATCAAGCCTCCCGACTATATCCCAGTAAACATAAATTCCTTTGCCTCCTCGGATGTAATGCCAGTCTTGTCTTCGGGAGGTATATCGCGATGCAAGCATAGACTCGATCCACACGCCATATTTCAAAATAGTGTTTTAAGCCAGGAATAATATAGATTAACAAGCAAGTGTGATGCAATATAAAAGACAGTTCCCGCGTGGTCAAACAAGAATAAAATGCTGGGAACAAAAAGAAAAAGCAGCGAAAAAGTGTTGGCTTTTTATATTCCAAGAGGGAAAAAGGTGGGGATATCATAAACGGCATGCATATAGTGCCATGTGTGGTCAAAGAAAAAGGAGTAAGGAACAGCCAATTCATATAAGTCTCTATTTGGACTCCACTGTCTTCCCCATCACCAATTTTTTATTTTCATCATCTGCATTTCGCACTTCCCTCGTGTACTATAATTTTCAATTATACCTAATTTGGGATTCAATAACAAGCCACTAATTTTCCCCAAGAAAAAAAACTTTTTCGTGGTGTTCCATTTCTCTATAGCGTCAGACTTCGCCTCACAAATCACAGACATATTCAGCCATTTATTTTGACAACGCTGCCTCTTCTTTTTTAAAGTGTGCGTGCGTCAGCGTTGACATGCACTACGGCGGCTCAAAGCAAGTTTATGTGCGCTTGCAGATTGTGGAGACGAGTTTGAAATACTCACACATGCATGCGGGCTATATGCCAGGGTATAGGTGTGTTGAATTTCAGGCATATTCTATTTAGTCTGAGGGAAACAGGAACAGTCCCTACTCGTTTCCAGCAGAGGCAGCCAACTGAGGCTCGTAAGGCTCGTAAGACTCGCAAGGCTCCTCCTAACACCCAACAAACCCAACATAATACTTCCGGCCCGTTAAAGCTGAACGACATGGTCGTTTTTTAGGGCTAACTCAAGATCGCCCGCCATAGTGATACAAGTAGTCTATTTTGATTCTCTATGCATGCATTAACCAAATCGAGTTCATTTATGCATGCAACAGTTGCCTTTTCGTCTTCCCAAGGAAAAGATATATGTTGCAGTTCTCTTGTTGAATTTCCCACAGTACAATGGCAAAATCTGTAAACACTTGCATTCAAATGCGATTACTTAGTTTTAATGATCATGTTGAAATCTATTTGTTTGGCTTGATTGTACAAATAGCGAGGTATGAACGGTTGCTAATAAAACTTTGAAACCAGCTGGCACATCATATAAAATTAAAGTCTTTCTTTTAAAATAACATACACAAATGCGGTATGGTGCTCGGCAACATATTCTGGCTTTGGTTGTTTGATGATCACGATAAAAGCAACTAAGAAACAAACAGGTTACTTAAACACAGACAAATTTAAGTAATAAGTTAATGGCAAATAGGAACTGGTTGAAGAAAGAATGCGTGTCTAGTGAAGAGGGTGCTCAGAGCCCTTTAGAATATCTTGAATGACGCTGACATAGTCCATACACTGCCAATACTGCTGCATACCCTCAAGGACTTTGACCATACACGACAAGTTTTCATAGGCGCGGACGAGACGAGCACCTCGAGTCTTGATTTCGGCGCGGTTTTCCATGGCCTGCTTTGTGGGCGGCTGCGGTGCCGAGTTGCTCAGATGCACAGCAGTGGCCAGCATCACAGCGGAGTTGTTGACACTGGTGGACAGCGGGCGCATCTGGTCAGACGCTTTGTGCATGCGGTTCGGCATGCCGAGGATCTCAGCCTCAGTGGCCTGATCGACCTGCATAGCCGCAGACTCGGCTGGCTGAAAGACCATGCTTGCATCGGCTGGCGGCGACTTGCCATTGGCTGCAGTAGCAGCAGCGGCAGCCAACTTGGCCTGGTGCGCCTTGCGCCGAGCACTGACTTTAAAGTTGCCCTCGCTTTCCTTGAGCAGACGCTTGATGTGACCGACTTGCACTTGAGCGACCAAGAACATCCACCATGCGGTCGACGGCTGCAGGCGCATGTAAAAGTCAGGATCCGACAGAATAGGGTTGTCGGCGCCAGGGCCAGTGCCAGGCGCATTAAACGCCGAGCCGGGAGCCGACAAGATGGCAGAATCGCCGCTGCGCACCTGCTCGTGGAAGGCGTCAATGTCGGATCCACCCAGGAGCACAAACTTTGGGTGCTTGCCGCGCAGAATGGACGCCAGCTGTTCAGCCGTCGACACACAGCCGTCCCAAGCTATCACTGCCATGTCAGCCAGATCGCGTTGTACACAGGCCGTGCCAGCACCTGCCATAGTCAGCGACGGCGTGTGCGAACCGTGGAACGAGCGCACAGCAGGATCGACGTCAAAGTCGGCAGGCATGTCGTCGATGTATGGGTGCGCAATAGACTGGCTGCGCGAGCCGTTGCTGGCCGAGTGGTGGCCACTGACTGGGCTGCCAATGACGCTGCCGTAGATGGACGAGTCGGCGGCGCTGCTACCAGATGCCATGTTCTGCGCATAACTGATCAGCGGGGCCATGGTGCTTCCCAGCGTGCCAAGCGCAAACTCGGACAATCCCTCGCTCAATGCCACGCCGGGCTGTGCAAAGGCAATTGGCGGTGATGTCCATGCATGGGCGGGAGCACCTGAAACATGTACACTGGCATGCGCCGCTGGACCAAGTCCGGGATGAGCCAGATGTGGCATGGGCGTGTGTGTGCGCATGTGTCCTGGGTCCAACGCTGATGCCTGCGGATGTTCTGTCGATTGTTGCAGGCTAATGTAGCGGGTAAAGTCCGAGTACAGCTGCAGCACAACGCCGTGCGACATGATGATGGTGGAGTGGGCGGCCAGCAAATAGTAGTAGTACTGGTGGCGGTACTGGCGGTTGTAGCGGTCGGGCGTCACCCGGTGCACAACTTCAGAGAACCGCAGCAGAATTGAGTCAAGCCATTTGTTGAGCTGCAAGTGCAGCCACGACCATGCCGACTTGACCTTGTCCAGGCGCTCGGCCCACGACATTGACTGGCGCCGGCGCTTAAGATATGGATAGTTTTCGTCGACAAACACAGGCTCGGTATGGAAGAACGAGCCGATGGCCAGTGATCGCAGGTTGTTGAGCCGCCGCAGGTGATCACAGAACTCGATCATCAGCCGCTCAAGGTAGAACGCGCCGGGCCGGTACAGCCACGGTGGCCGGCAGTCGTGGAAGCCGTTGAGCCGCAGATACTCAACGCTCTGCTGCGCCGATGCCAGGCGATCGCCAAATCCCAAGTCACGTGGGGCATGGTTAGGCTCGAGAGCTAAACCCGTCCTGTGGACCCCTCCTGGACCCTGCGCATCCCCATCTCCATCCCGCGTCAGCGTGTCACTCATCCACTCCTCGTCGCTGCACGGCAGGCGCACGCAGTACGAGTCGGGCGGAATCTCGAGCGGCACGTGCATTACGTTGGCGGTAAAGTAGTCGACAAAGACCAGAAACCACCAAATGCGACGCTTCCGTTCCAGCTCGACCAGCTCGGCAGGAGTACGCGGGCACTCGCACGCAGCTTGGGGCGATGGACGACGGTCGTAAGTGCCACTAAAGGCGACCATCGGGTTGGACGGCACAAACGTAGCGTCCATGTTCTGGAAGCCCATGGTGCGCGCAGTACATACGGCTTTGACCAGATACATGCGCGACTTTAGCATGTTGCCCTGGCCCATAAAGTACACAGACAGGAACAGCATGGCATGAATGGTGTCAACGGTGCCCAAGTCTCCGTGGTTGAGGAGAATGCTGGCCAGTCCGCACGCCGTAGCTGCGTGCCGGTCGCCGTTGAGGAACGCCATGCCGTTGAGCGAGTGCAGACTGGGCCGCCGCGAGTAGCGACTGGCTACGGCCATAATCGCATACACAAGCACAGGCGATACATGGCCATGCGCCACTTGGCGGCGGAACGTTGGAGCGTGCAGGGTCTGGCCGCCCATGTAAAAGTACTCGAACATTCCGTTCATATGCTCGTCCAGGTCGGCCGCCGACGGCAGAGCGTATGTCGACACGTCAAACAGCGGGCGTCCAAAGTGATCTGCGCCGTCTTCACGCAGCCCGTCGAGCACTTCGTCTTCCTCAAGGATTGTGCGGCTCCAGTCGCCGCCCTGACGCCGTGAGTTATCTTTTGTACGTGGCCGGCTATTGTTGTTGCTGGAGTTGGTTGCCATGGGCGATGCGGCAGCGCGCGCTTCATGGCTGCTTTTGCGCGCTCGGCGACGCAGTGTAGAAGCAGGCCGGTCTGGAATTGGAGGTGACATCATTGGTCCCGTTGTCATTGGTCTGGCCGCCACTGGTCCTGACATCATTGGCCCTGCTGTCATTGGTCTGGCTGCGGGCTGTGTGGCTGAGCTCGGCTGCACAGACACTGGCGCTGGCGTGCTGTGCAAAAACGCCGCCACTGGCTGCGGTTGTCTGTCGCCTGCATTTGGCAGCGCGTGTGTTGCTGATGTTGTTGTGGGCGAAAACTGGAATGCCGCCACTGCTGCTGCCGCTGCTGCTGCCGCGGCGGCTGCCGATGGATTTTGCTGGCCTGTAAATTGTTGACCAGTAAACTGCTGGTCTGTAAACTGCGGGCCAGTAAACCGAGTCTGCTGCGGAGGGCCAGGCGGCGAAAATGGCATGTTGAGAGATGGCGAGCCCAAAACAGACTCCAGCCCAATAGGCGACGCAATAGCAGAGAACGACCCTGGCATGGCCACGCTGGAATCAAACACATGTGCGCTGCTGGCTGACATTGAGCGGAACGCCAGCGGTGGCTGCGTATGTTGTGAAAACGTAGAGTTGGGCGACGGCGAGCCAAGAAAGCTGGATGCTGCGCGCGAGCGATAGTGATGCGGGAGATACTGCAGCTGTCTGTCCATGTTGCCCAGAAACGCCGATGTAACAGACGATGCCTGTAGGCCCTCGGCTGGCGACAGCACCGATGCCAGGATGCCGTGGGCTGTGCTGCCCATAGAGCCAGGCCCTGACAGCTCTGCCACGCCGCCCATAGCGCCAGACCCTGGCAGCCCTCCTGCTCCGCCCATAGAGCCGGGACCTTGTACGCCCATTGCATGCGGCAAACGTGCCATTACGCTCATCATCGAGTCCATTGGCGCAGCTGCGACTGATGCTGGCTGCTGTGTGCCGGCAATAGACATTTCGGGTGGCAGCGAGAAGAACCGAGGCAGCGAGTCCAGAAGACTAAACGACGGGCCAGCTGCTGCCGACATTGGTGCACCAGCGCCTGCGCTTGGCGCCAGCGGCGGCGACGCCAGTGACCACGCTGCCGCTGCCATTGCTACTGCTGTGTTGTCTGTCGACCCCGTGTCGGCGTCATCCTCGTCAACTGCCTTTTTCCCGTGTCGTCCGCGCTTGCGCATTGCTCGGTACTCGCATTCAAGTCCCCGCCGCTGGCACGACGTGCATTTCGGCTTTACTCCGTCACACCGCGACCGCCGCTTGCGACACACCTCGCACGCATGAAACACCCGCCCGTCTTTGCAAATTACCCGGTTACCGTTACTGTCCATTCAACAACAACTTCACTGCGAAAAGCGTGCGGTTAAACAAATAGACTTTTTATCCTCCCCACACCTGCGCTTTAGGTACGGATATAAACAGGATATTTGTATAAAAGGGACACGCTCGGAAATATGCAAAAAGTCAAACGAGATACAAAAGTAAAAAGTCAAAAGTACAAGTATAACTTTGTTCCAAGATAAAAAGCACGAGTGGGAAAAGGCCGTTTCCAGCTGCCTTGTCCCTTCTGCACCAGGAATAAAAAACAGCGTCGTTTTCCAAATCTGCCAGCTTCCCCCGTTTGCCCAAATATGGCAGCGATTAAAATACAAGAACTGAAAAAGAGATGCACATAAAAACATTCTGCTTATCCTAATTCCCGCCATTGGCTTGGTGCTCGATACAGAGCTTTTCGCGCAATTAGACTTTCCCCTTTATGCAAAACGCATGTCGAGCAAAGAAAAAACGTGCTCCTTTATGCTTGAAAAAAGAACGGATGCCAAATATGCACGGAAAACGGATATTTTGTGGATTTGTTAACTGTGCGGTTATTTTTCATGTTCTTTTCCACTGTTGTATGACAATCGGCTTGATCGGGAAATTAAAAGTGTATGTAATCCTAAAAATCACTTCATCTGAGACTTTTCTCTTGATATTTTCTGGTTTGAGCTGCAAACGGTATGCAATGTGTGAAAATGGAGAAAACAAAGGCAAAATATGCACGAGCGAGTGACAAGAAGAAATGGTCACGTTATACAAGTGCGTTATAGTTACACTACTTGGTAGCTAGGCGCGTGGCC
>JANBQV010000179.1:0-14763 GCA_027577495.1 Coemansia sp. RSA 720 | reverse complement strand
TAGTTTTATTTTAGCCAACATAGTGCTAATAAAAATGTATTAAGCAAATAAGCAACACGTTAACTATAATGTAATTTCTGCTACAGGTAAATTGTGCAATTACAATTATATTTCTTTATGGTGTGCTATTATTCCAAAACATAACCTATTTATGTTTGTTGGTCAAAGTTTCTAATTCTTCTTTTTCTGCGGAAATGGGGATGGTGTTCTTGTTGCAACATCTTTTAAATTTCCATCATGAGGAGGCTTTGGTGGCTCCACAATGGTAATCTTTGTAGTTGGTGACATGCTGTTAAGCTATAAAATAAAGTGGTGGGTGTTAGAAATGATATGAAAATGTATGTGGGTGCAGGTAAACAAATGGGGGACCTCCATTACATACTATTTATAATGCATCTGTTTGTACATATCGGCAATATGTGAGAACACCTGTAATTCAATGGTCAGCTGGTTGATGACATACTCAAAAAAAGGAGCCGGCACACACGCTCACTAGCAATTAAACAATGTGACTTGCCCTATGACCAAGGCTCTATAAATTATTTCAGCCGAGCTTCCCTCTCGCTTTTTCACTGCTTCTAGTGTTGAAAAACTATATTATAGGTGAGCAAGGCCATGGTATTATTGTGCAATGTAACATGATGTTAATAACTTGGTGTTTAGAATTGGTGCTATGCTACTTTTGAAGAAACATTTTCTTGTTTTAAGTGTGCTCGGGAATTGTTAAAGTCACAACAAGCAGCAAGTCTCCTTGGCCATCACAAGCCGGCATTTGTACTGATTAGAAACTCATGTGGCATAGGGAATAATCCAGCTGCCTCAAGACATAGAAGCTCGGCATGTACGGGCGCAGTATTGGTTGATTAGTTGTCGGCTTTACAAAAACTGCACTATCATAACATGGCCACAACTATTCGTCCTCCTGCACTTTATCCCACAAACAATAAAAAGAAAGTAGTCACTCTGTTCATTTTGTTCAACGCCTATAATATCACTCATAATAATATTATTGTTTCATTTGCAACTATTTAAACGTGTAAAAGAATGAAAAACTAGTATCATTTGTTGTCACCCTTGGTAAAACCATGTTGCGCAGCAAGCTCTGGGTAATATTTAAACCCAACATCTTTGTGTGATGAGATACGATTCAACAGGTAGTACAAGCCAGGATTCTCTTTAGCGAGCCAAACTGATGTCCAGAGTTGGTTACAACTGTTGTATCTTTGGCATCCAAGATATGCTGGGGGATACCTACTGGTCGTAGCTGTCTGTCCAGCTGAGCACCAAGGAAAAATGGAACAGAGTACCGAGGCCAGTGCCAACTGGTGGGCTGATTACCTGGTGAGTTGTTGCTGTGGCAATACCACGAACAAGATATTCAAGTCCAGTACCAATATTGTCGACAAAAGTATTAGGAATTGGCGCAGCATCAATCCATTGACCATGCTGGTTTTGCACCTGAAGACCCGGGTGATCTGTTGCTTGGTACAGAATAGTCAAGAGAAATGCAATGTCACGGTGAGGACCCACGCCCTGAGTACCATCACTTGGATCCAGTTCATCCACAGCTGGACATTTGATAAGCTTGCCGCGATGCTGCTGGCCTGGAACCACATTTGAGTCGAGTATTCTATTGTTGGGCAGCCCCAGTGACCCCACAACAAGCCGGGTGAGCTGTTCAGCTAATAAACACACTTTTTCGTGAAACTTCAAAATAGTTTGCTGAAATCCGGGTAACACATCTTCATCTGGCCACAAATTAGGCCCAGATAGCCGTTTATAGATGGGCTGGAAGGCATCCCAAGCATCTGGAAGCTCATTGGCAAAGTCTAGCTGTTCATGATTGTCTTTATTGTCTTTTGTGATCTCATTACCTTGAATGCTGTAGCCAAGAAATGTGGGTGTGTGTATCTTGTCAGTTTTTAGCTTCTCTGACATCAGCAAAGCAAAGAAATCCTTGGTAGCCTGTGTTAGCTGCTCAAGGAACTGGGGTGTGATCCTGTGGCCAGCGACATAAAAGAATCCAACATGAACTAAGCAATTATGCTTGGAGGCAGCTTAAATTTGCACTTTAAATTGTGCAATAGCTGTACTAGGTGGTGAAATGAAAATCACATTGGATAAGGCAAATTGCACACTAAACAATTGCCAATCTGTGCTTAATTGGTCAAATATTTAGTACTTTTATTGGTTGAAGATACAGTGGCCTTCTGCAACTTGTCTTTATCAAATTTACAAAAGAGGATTCAACTAACAATGCTTGTTATATTATTAGCTTTCTGTTTTTTTAGTTTCCAATGGAGAAAAAAGTCTAATGTTTTTCTTCCTGCTTACACTTTGGGAAACCATTTATAAGCAAATGGAATGGCAAGTATTGTCAAATTAACTACATGCAGACATTGCCAAATTTGAAATATTTGAGTGATGGCAGACATTGTTGCAAACATAATTTCATTGCAGCAGTATGGGCTGGTGAACTTTGTTTTTGGCAAACATTTATGGTAAAATCTTGAACTTTAGAATGAATGAATGGGCGTGGCAGGTGGCAGTGGTGGCAGCACAAGTAGTATGTACAAAATCTATAGCTTCAGGGCTGGTAATATTAATGTTTTGAAAGGAAATACATCTAGCATTAGGGACTTTAGCTAGTATGTTCATCATGGTTATAAATTTAGTTGGGGCAGAAATATGAAGATTAATTACTTGAGACCAGGCCATGAGGGGTAGGATCTAGATATGTGATAGATTTGCAAAAGTGTATGCTGCATACACTTCTAGGCCGGATTTTAATAAGAATGTGGTTGACTAGTTCCACAATAGATTCAGACATTATATGATTATGGCTGGTGCAATCTTTATACAGGCAGAGATAAAAGTGAATCAACTTTGGCAAAGATACTTTTTTAAACATGTGGGCAAAGGCAACAGCACATATAATGTGGCAATTTGTTAGCATCTTCTCTAATTGCACAAAGTGTAGTGGAAACACAGAGATGTGGTCTATAATAAACAAATTGTGTAGCTCTGGTATCATAAACTTGGGTTTAGCATATATGAATAAAGAGTGCAGAGAGTCAAACATTATCTGCTGCAGGGTGAAAAAGCACCATAAAAGTGAACAAGTTTAATATCCAAGGGCATATTGCATAGAATTAGGCTTTGACAGGATGTAGTATGTACATGCAAAATCTGTCAAGAGACTAGTGACACATCAGTAATGTGGAAGTTATGAGATTTAAAACAATTAAACAATTTTGAAATAAGATAATAAACAAAAGGCTCTGGACATGGTTAATTGTTAAGTATATCAACCAAACATGCATTGATATTTGTTGAGCTTGGTTTGCTTGTTCACTGAATTAAATAATCAATTCCTTCTACATCTACACATATATGTGTTCCATTTGGTGATTATAGGAAAATTTAACTATCACTATCAACTGATCCAAGTTTGCAGCAGATACATCTTGACATTAATTTTTGCTATAAAGAATAATTAGGGATTTTCCAATACTGCTCAAACAAGTACTTCCTTTTTTAAATATGAGTGTTTTTTGTTGAGAAATTGCATCCTTTGAAAGACAGATGCCTTCTTTGTTAAACAAATGCATCCTTTAAAAGACTTACTAAGGAGACAAAACTTTACATTTTTATATCACAGAATACTTTTCTTTTGTTCTCATAACATACTAACAACCTTGGCTACCTACCTTTATAATTTTCAAGCAATTAGAAGCTAATGTTTAAAGATACTCTTCTTGATTATCACACATGTGAAACATGCCAACAAAAGTTTATATTAGCATTTTCATTAGACTTCCACAAAAATAGTACAGATCATAAATAAAAGTGTTATGGGAGCCTTAACTAGAAAGTGTGGTGTTGCTGAACCATTACTGAACCACCAAGCCTCCAAACTGCCAAGCTGAGAAAGATTGGGAATGCTTGAGACAATGAATAAGGCATAAGGGATGTGAATAGTTCTTCAGTTAGTTGGTCCACCAGTAGTCAGAACAATACATTGTAAAGGACATACACACATATCTCAGTTGCCAAGATCAGAACATTACAAAAGCTGACCCTACTAGATGATTTGTTGTATAAGCATTTGGCTCTATACAATATCCTAGCAGATTAGGGTGTAGCTTCTATCAGAGCCACTAGGGCTCAGTGGTTTTATAAGGACAGCATGTCCTGAAGTTTCAAATAAACTCTTTAACTTCTTCTAAAGTCCTCTTTCCTATAATATGATTATTCCATACTGTTCCCAAATGACAGAGTAAACACAGATTATGCACATCTAGCATAAGAATTATCAATGCATATATAGAATACACACTTTATAATAAATCTAGGTGGGTGGCCTTTGGTGCTTTACTAATGTTCACTCCAAATATAATATTTATTTCCTAGATGCTATTATATCTCTGACATATTGTTACCAGCTCACAGGAAGAATGAAGTAAAGTATCTCAGCTCATATGGGACAGCCCACTAAGCAGGTATCATTAAAGAATTAAAAAGTCTTGATTAGTGGCCTGCTTAAGCAGTTGCCTAGCTACAACACCTGTTATGTGAGCCTGTTGGAAGTTATGTGACAACACCCACAAGCTAACATCCCTGCCCCCAGTGGGTAAACACAAGCCCTGCCCTGCAGAGAATATGGATGCAGGGCCTTCTTTTCAAAGTTTTATTCTGTCTAACATGTTCTTTTCTTATATTTGTTTTGTGCCTATCAACACCCAAGTATTTTGCAAATCATGGTATTCAAAGGTGCCTTACCCATTCTTAATTATGAAATTCATAATCTGCTCAAAGTATTCAAGATCACTTGATAGGTAAAGATAGTTGGTAATTTCATTCATTTTATAGAAGTGTAAATGAGTAATAAATACATTAGACACAAAATATAATGACACAGTGGTTATAAGCTTGTAAATAAACTTTGCTAAACATTTAATTAATAACTAAATGATTAGGTAAAGATATAGAGCTTATTTATAGTTAAGAAAGACTAAATGATATGGTATATCCTTTTTTGATAATAGCGTGGTATTGTTAAGAGTTCTATATACCTCTAATCATTTCCATTGACTAAGGAATTATTTAGTCTAAATAGTTTAGCTATGTTTTCTAATACCAGAAAGAAATGAGGGCAGATCATACAAGTTACACTTTATTCAATTCTCATTGTCACACATCACCATTTAGAGCTATCTTTTGCATATGTTGCTTCATAACTACTACAGTGATTATGACCAAACTTTGCTATACCATCACATATGCTTTTGTTAGGACAATCTCTATCAGCCATGAGCATATTAAATATTAAATATCTGATTGGTATTTGGGAACTACTAATAGCAAAGAGAAATGCAAGCAACAGGGGATATTGTGAATATCTTCTAATCACTGTGAACCAAAGCCAAGCAGTTGCCTTTTTGTGAAATTTGTTGTGCAGAACAGCTATACCTATCCATACAAAATAATTATATTTCTCATCAAATGAATGCAAGTCCCAGCCAAAGAAAATGGTGGGAAAAGAGAACAATTGTTGAGCAAAAGATGTAATATATTACAAAGGCTGAATGTGTCTTTTAAAAGCTGAATATGTCTGTTAAAGGCTGGTTGTGTCTTTCAAAGGGCTCACTCAATAGGCAAAAGCTGCTTTGTCTTCCAAAGGGCTTACACAATAGGCAAAGGATAAATTTGTCAATCAAAGGAAGCTTTTTCATTCAATGGACACACTTTTTAACAAATAATTCAATTATTTTTAAGAAGGATGCAGTAGATATTCAAAGGAGGAATAAGTCTTTTTAAGGCTGAATTTTTAGGTGTGTTATTCAAGGGTGGTTCTTATTGTAGTTCTCTGCTACAAGCTCAGGTCAGTGTATCACAATATTGGGTGACAATGTTAACTGTGATGTATTTAAGAAGATATCCTAGTAAAGGCTAAAGAGTTCTACATAGATTAATTGGAATTCTAGAAAACATACAGACAATTACCTCATAATATATTAAAAAGCAATCAAACTTATATTAAAAAGTAAATGAATTAGTTCATGTGCCAGAAAATAATTTGTGTGTGCTTTAAATAATGATGACATGATTTTTTAACTGGCATTATAAAATAGCTAATATGTGACAATGCCAACTGTTTCTCCAAAATTCACATCACCTTTACTAATTATTCTATTTATTACTAGGAAATACTATATAATGGGAAATCCAACAAGATATACTTGTAACTCTCCAAATTGTGATGCTGCTATTACTTCAGGCCTATACTGCTCAGATTGCTTAGCATTTTAAGCCAATTAAAATATCTATCATAATTATATGATTAGCTGTTTAGTTTAGCTAGTTTCACTATGAATTTAAAGAGCAAAATTATTAAGCTAATCATACTTGAAAAGTATGCTTCACTAACACTGATGAATAGTGGCAATTATAAGTATTAGTAATATTCTAAAGAACCTCATACTTATGTTTGTAAGTCAATTGTTAGCCTGTAGCAGCCTGATATATGTCTTAATATAATAAATATTAGAATGATTCTATTGCTTATATATTATTTGGTAGCACAGTTTGCTTTGTTGAAACATTACCCAATAGTATCAGTTTAGGGTAGGAAAGTATAACTAGAACTAACTGTGAATGAGTAGTTAAAAACTAGTTGTAAAACTTACTATATCTGCTTTAAATACTATTTATTCAGTATATCAACAAATGAATAAACTAAGCAATAAGCCTAAATAAATAGCTACACTCCTTCCATGTGTTGTACAAGCATTTGGCTTTATACTGTTGGATACTGGACCAGGAGATCACATAGGGATATAGTCGGGATGGGGTTCTTATCAAAGTCTGTTTGATTTTCTCTTTAGTTTAGTAATTATCACTCACATCGCTTTATAAAATTGTCACAAAACAACAATACACTATCCTAGCAGATTAGGGTATAGCTTCTATCAGAGCCACTAGGGCTCTGTGGTTTTCAGTGAAAAGGATGATATCTCTGGCACAAGTAGGACACTAATCTTAATGAGCAATAGCTCATTGGAAAGCCCTGATGGAGTACTATAAGAGGCACAAAAGCATAGTGTGGAGAGCTGTTATTGATGGAGCTAGAGCCAAAGATCTGGATCCAGATCTGAACCAGATCCAATGACCAATTGTGAAGCCAAACGGCAATGGAATGACTAGATACTAGGTTGGCAGGGAGGGCTATGTACTACTAGCTTGTCTTCAAAGAATGGTGCCATTTAGAGCTGATCTGAATACACTGTACCTAATGTTCTGAATTTAGCAAGTTCAAGTGCTTAAAGGGGGAGAGAGGCAATTATTTCTGGTTCAAAACCTATATTAAATAAGAGAAAAAGTAATTATTTCATTGCCAGCAGTTGGGGTAAATAATCAGTATATATTGGTAGTAGTAAAAAACTCCTAAACTACTATCTCTGCATAACAAATCTTATGCCTTTGCCAGCAAGCTTATCCCACATTTTGCTACTAGTCACAGAGTAGGGGACAACTGACAGAGTGAGAAACAGCTTCCACAGCTGATATCTTAGCTCTTCCTTATCAGCAGTTTCTTGAAGTAAGCCATAATCTCTAGTCAGCATCTCTAGATACACTACATCTGGCCAACCTTTGCCTCTGCCAACATCAGGTGTGTAGTTGCCTTCACCCCCAAAGCAAGTAGTAAACCTGCCTGGCCAACCCATTCTAGACTTGGCATGAGGCTGGAAATACACTTTGACATTAGGATTAAACACACACTGCCAGTTTGTCTTGGTCCAATCCATCATGGCAATATGTTCAGCAGATTTTACAAAGGTCTCTTGTGCAGTGGGCATTTTCAGTGCAAAGTCATACTTGTAGCGAGCAAATATTTTCCTAGCTGTCTTTGCAATACCAGCCAGATGGGGGCTATCTTGATCCTCTTGCTGCTGGTACTGGGAAGGACAAGTGGGGGTGACTGAGTGTTGAGCTGCATAGCGAGTAGTACTGTAGGGATTGTGAGACCTTCTAGCAACCTGGTCAATATGACCCCAGGGCAGGTCTGGTAGTGGAATCTCAGGAGGGGGAGCCCCAAAGTTGGCTGGTGGTCTAAGCTGGTGTTTGCTAGGCCCAATATCTACCCATACATTATTGCACCTCCTCTTTCTATTTGGCACTCCATCAGTCTCTCTGTTGGCACTCCCATTAGAGTCTGTGTCTGCATCTTGGTCTAGCTTGGGAGGAGGCAGCTGGGCTGTGGTCTCTATGACTGCAAATGGGTTGGTCTGGCTCAAGTTCAAGTGGTGCACTGTCAGCCAATTGGCAATGGGCAGATTGAACTTTAGAATATTAGCATTCACATCATACTTTTTGATTGTGTCTCAGGTTGTGCTCCAGTCTTCTGGCCGAGAAAGGGTACCAAACAGAATGTACCAAAGATAGGTACCCAAGTCTTTGTACCTTGGCCTCTTCAGTTCATACTTGGGCAATGCACTCAGCTGCTCTGCCATATATATAATTGCCTTGTACCGCTCTTGCTTTAGTCCAAACACTGCTATTGAAGGCAACTTTATTATTGCCTTATGCCTCTGGATATGTGCTACCACACCCTCAACAAAATCCTTTATGCTTGTGTCAGTCTGCTGAATCAGTCGATACTCTGCTCGCACCCCCCAGTTCCTTTCACTCCCTACCTCAGCTGCCAATTTGCATTGGCACATCAGTGTCTCAAAAGATGGAGAGTTGTTTAGAATTTTCTCTGAATCCAACTTTTTGCCATGAGCCAGATTGTAACTATACACAAGAGACTTTTCCCCTAGGTAGTACTGGCAGTATAGTGCACCACCAACCTCATGGATTTCTTGAGCTTCACCACCATACAGCACTGACTGTAGTCCACCAACATTCTGGAATTGACAATATTGGTCTTTGTCAGGCTTAGCCCCACCATGTGCATTAACAACTGGCTCTAGGTAGGGAATAAACCAGGCAAGGGTAGTAGGCACACCAGTGTCCAGAGGCATCCACTCAATGCCATAGTCCACTGCTACATGCTTTGCTACCCTGTCTACTATGCCCCAATCAACAAATGAAATGGCAGTCTCTAGCTTCTGGCTAAGGCTGGGCATATATTCCCCAGGACAAAAGGCAACATGACAGGCATCCTTGATACCCTTGATAGTAAGCACAAAGGAAAAGTCAGCAAACCAATTTGCCATACATGTCATATAGTCCTCTTGGTTGTAAACATCTGCACTACTCATAATAGGAATATATTCAGACTGCTCAGAATCATACCCATCATACAGGTCAGCAGGAGACAGGTAACTAACAGACTGGTCAGATTCATACCCATCATAAGGATCAAGAGGAGGCAAGCCATAAACAGGCTCATCTGAATCAGAATGGTCAAAGTCAGAATCAGACTCTTCATAATCAGACAGGAGCTCACCATCTTCATACTTGCCAGCTGCCATATCCTTGAGAATCTTCCTCATCCGAGTCACAATCTTCTGAAGCTCAGTCACCTCAATTGACATCTGGACTCGGCCAGCATGTCCCTGTGCATTGCGACTATTGAGCACAGCCAGCTCATGGTTGGTAGGCACCCGCTGGACAGTAGAGGGAGGCAGTACCTGGCTGGCAGCCTTGTACAACAGGTTGTTGTAAAAGTGGTAGATCTCCTGGGGGCTGAACATGTTGTGGCGCTGGCTATCCCCTTCAGCATCTGGCAAGTGGGGAAAGCAAATGTTCAGCCGAGCATCCTGGCCAAAGTCAGCAAAAAAAGCATTAACCATCTGATGAGGTGGTCTTGCCCTTGCCTTTCTTGGTACCCAGCAGTTGACATGGCAATTCTTGGTAATGGCACCTTTATTGTCATGGGTAAACTGCAGCTTGGTCATCCCCTGCAAATAGTCCACATTGTGTGAAGTAATAATCACAGAGTCCACATCAACACTGACATGATACTGACCATACTCTTCCTGCTTGACCAAGTCTGAAGCATAGAAAGTCAGGGGAGTAACCTCATTCCACCTAAAGCAGCCATTGAAGACAGCATTGGCATGCACTTTAGGATCATTGATCCTTGTTAGTGCCCAGACATAATCAGACACAGTAACTGGATGACAGCACAGAGGACCAGGAAGAGGGGGCATAGGCAAGAACACTAGGGATGGCAGGTAGGCAATATCCAAAAATTCTAAAAGAGCAAAAAAGTGCAACCAGATAATAGTTCTGATTGGGAGTGTATAAGCAGAAAGAGGTAAAGAAAGAACAGCCTAAAAGGGGGAGGATATGGCAGTCCTTTTATACTTTCAAGCACTGAGGAGCTATTAAAGAACTGCATGTATTATATCATAGTATATGAGTCACAAGAATGTACTAACTATTTACTAAAGGAAAGACTAGTACTCTATTTAACACCATCTACTAAATTAAAGTCATTACATTTTATATTTATAATTTTGAGCAAAATTATAATTCCATCTAAGCAGTGGGACTTTTGCTGCCAGTGCCAAAATTAGGGCCATTTATAAATTTGTTCAAAATTATAATTCTGCAAAAGCAGTGCAACTTTGGGCTTTGGCAGCAGCAATCAGGGCCATTTATAAATTTGCTCAAAATTATAAAGTCAAATAGGTAACTTTACAGGCTGAGTAAATTAATAAAATGGTTTACTATAAATAGTGTTTTTACAAGATGTCTCTCTTGTTTTCTCTTTAATTCTTTTTCTGAATTATACTCTCTAGTTATTAGAATATGTCTGTTTCACCTAGTGCTACTGTTGAACACTGTGTTGGTTCTGTTGGCATTTGCTTCCCTGCCAACCCAAAGTATGGTAGTTGTGTTCAGCAAATGATTCTCCAGCTTAACCAGCAGCTCAATGCTGATGATAACAGTGCTGTTCTTGAGAGGCTATGTGTGTTCATGAGTGGTGAGCATCATGTTTCTGATGATGCACCTACCCCAGTGACAATGGATGCACCTATGCCAGTGACAATGGATGCGCCTACCCCAGTGACAATGGATGTGCCTACCCCAGTGACAATGGACTCGCCTGTCTCTACTGTAATGGATTCACCAGAAATTTCGATAATGGACTCGCCAGAGATGTTAATGATGGATTCACAAGTATTCCAGAGGGGGGATTCACCAGCTTTCGAGGAGATGGATACAGCAGCAGTAGTGGATATGGCAGCAATCAATTTAGCAGTGAGAGATATGGACGCAGGTGATATTGATGTGGGCACCAGTGAAGTGGGGGCCAGTGAAGTGGGCACTGGTGATGGAGCTGTGGGAGATAGGACCAACAAGAGATCATCTGGGGGATGCTTAGCTAATGGGCCCCCTGTAAAAAAGGCAGCCAAGGAAAAAGCTAATTGCAGAGTAAAACCTACCACTCTTACCTCTCAGAAATGTGCAGCCTTAGCTGTTCTCAACTCTTACAAAGGGCCTACTTTAACAGAGTTGACACAGCGGGACTATACACTGATTCTCATGTTCACTTTACTGCCACCTACCCCAAGTGCCAAGGCAAAGCAGGTCCTTAGTGTGCCACTTGTGCATCAGGATATCTCTCCCTACTCAGCTGACAAGGATATTAGTGCTACTCCTGCACCAAGAGTCACCTTCCTTGATCTAGACCAAGCAGCTGAGAATGGACAGCTTAAAGCAAACCTCATGCGCTCCTTTGAATATGCTGCATGGGCTGCTAGCTATTACCTGACTTTGGACATGCTATTTCCTAAGAAGAATGTAGACTATTTACAATGGTGTACTGCTACATTACGCAACTCAGCACTTAGTAATCATCTACCCATTGAGCACTATGTGAAGTTCTATAAAGACCAAAAGTCTGCTTGTGGTCAAGCTGGGAAGATCAATGAGCACTTGCGTAAAACTCTAGGAGAAGGCATGACTTCTGAGGCTTGTGCAATAATGATAGGAGCTGCTAAAGCTTACCTGTTTATGGCTCTGTTAGGACAGTGTAAGTTTGAGTGGTTTTCCTACCTATCACTACCAAAGACTAAACTCAATGGGGCTCTTAAGCAGTTCCTGGCAAACCCACGCTTATACCGGTTTATTGGGGGTTACAACAATTTTAGATATACTTCAAAAGAGCCAGGAATTAAGACAAGTCGTGAGTGGGCCAATATGTGTGATCATGGGAGACCAGGAGATAAACATGTCTTTTCTGATTTTATTACTGAGAACCCTGCCATTGCAGATATGATGGACCTACTTATTAAACGCCTAACTATTTAGTTTTTTTTTTTTATAATAGCCTTGGTAGTTTATTAAATATACTTTTATACTATCTATATAAAAGTAGTTTATATGGAATATATAGTTTATTTATTTAGGGGATACATAGTTTAGTATATTTTAAACACACTAAATAAGTCTTATTAATAGCAACAGCAAAAGCATACAAATGCAAGAAATGAAGAGCTAGAAGCAAGTGGAATAGCTCATTCGATAGCCCTAATGTAGTACCTTTGGAAATGCAAGAAACACTGGGGGGAGTCCTGGCCTTTTGGTGGAGCTAGAGCTGATGATCTGGATCCAGATCTGAACACATATTTTAGGCTTAAAGGGGCAAATATTTCTGGTTTGAGTCCTAGGGCAGGCAAAATGTAATATGTATAATATTGTGGATGTAAAATTAAATACTTTTATTGCCAAATAATATATTCTGGTGCAAGCCAACTTTTCCATTTTTGCCATTTAATTAATTGGCAACCAATTGGCGCCAAACTTGGCAAGCGCCTGTTGATTGCTTATTGGAACATCTGTGCCAAAGGGCAGTTAAATCTGTGGGCTAGCCAGGCTTACAGTTTTCTGGTATACTGAGTGCCGGGTACAAAAACGATGTCAGCGGATCAGCAAGATATCTGGGATATTATAGTTGCATCGTGTTGAGCTAGTTGAGGGGATCACGTCAGTATAAAATAGTACCTGATTATCTCGCAAACGGGCTTAGTATGCTGACTGCAAGATATTTCAATGCTGGCTGGCAATGAAACATATTACAAGTTAAGCCATTTCATTAATCGGCGACTAATCAGCGCCAAATCTGGCACGTGCCCTGGGATTTATCATTAGTATGTCTATTCAAAAGGCCAGGTAAATCGGTTGGCTGGCCAGGCTTACCGTTTTCTGGTGCACTGAGCGAGGGGTACAAAAACGATGTCAGCGGATCAGCGAGATATCCAGGATATTATTGATGCATTGTGTCCAGCTCGTTGAGGGGATCATGCTGGTATAAAATAGTACCCGATTATCTTGCAAACGGGCTTAGTAGGCTGGCTGCAAGATATTTCAATGCCGGCCAGCAATGAAAAATATTGCAAGTTAAGCCATTTCATTAATCGGCGACTAATCAGCGCCAAACTTGACGCGTGCCCTATGATAAGTTGTTAGTATGTCTGTGCCAAAGGCCATGTAAATCAGTGGGCTATCCTCGCTTATAGTTTTCTGGTGCACTGAGCGCCGGGTACAAATACGATGTCTGTGGATCAGCGAGATATCCGGGATATTATTGTTGCATCGTGTCGGGCTCGTCAAGAGGATCACGCCAGTATAAAATAATACCTATTTATCTTGCACACAAGCTGTGTAACTTGGCTGCAAGTATTTACAATGCCAGCTGGCAATGAAAAATAGTGCAAGCAAAGGGCAGGAGCATTTTGCTGCCCTCAATCACAGCCAAATAGCAAACGCGCATGGTTTTTTAAGCCAACTATTTTTCTTCTCTGCTCTCTGCTTTTGTCTCTTTTTTAGCATGCACACTGCAATTCGTTGAATTCGTTGCACTGCCATTATGTTTTCTCTAAGATACAGTACTGCTGCTCTGGGGCACATAACCACGTTTGTTGCTCTTGCCCACTGTGCAACCATCTGTTTGAGGGCAGAGCCCCATGATTGCCCTGCTTGTTTATTAATAAACGCATTCAATTTTAAATTGTTTATCCTCACTTTTCTCCGTTGACAATGGACATATAACCAATTTTTAGGAGATTTAGGATGCCTGCGCTCATGGCTATCTAACCATGTATTGCATGTTGTTCCAGCACATGTTTATTTTGGAACCCAATTGTTTATTGTCCACGTTCTCCCTCCATAGCAGTGCTGGGGTGATGCTGAGCACTTTTACATGACGCTCGTACACGGGGCTTTCTAAAAATATACTTTACATGATGATCTACCATCATCTGTGTGTACACTATAGCTAAAAGTCCATTTTATACATTGTTTTTGGTTATTGTGAGCAATAGAAGCGTCATATCGACTAGTAAAGCATTGGATCGTGTCTGCGGTAAGACCAGGATCTCAGAAATATAAAATAGTATGCTGTTATCTTGGCGAATGGCTGGGTAATCAGCTGAAAACCCCTGCATTTGCTAGGAAAAGAGCAAAAGGGCGTTGTAAAGCAATACTACTCTGTTTGGTACAGTGAGTTCATATCGTAACTATTTGCCATAAAACTTGGCATGCAGGCTTTGACCATTTATCTAGCAACGTGTGCAAAGTTTCAAGCAAAAATATTTGCTAGAAATGCTTCAAGTGGGCATCATGTACCAAAATAGTGGATGGGAAATGCATGCAATCAAGAAACAAACAACTGGATTGGGTCCATGGCATGACCAGGATTATGGAAATATAAAATAGTATACTGTTATCTTTCCAAATGGCTGGGTAATCTGCTGAAAACGTCATTTGCATTTTATGCGATAATAGCTATATGGTGTTATGTAG
>JANBQV010000178.1:0-14829 GCA_027577495.1 Coemansia sp. RSA 720 | reverse complement strand
ACGCACACACAGTCTCACGCAACTCATGCCGACCCCATTCTAACCACGCTTGCTCAATCTCGCCAAATTTGTGCATTGCCTCCGCCCGCTCCGCATCGTCCATCCCGGCAAACCGATCACGCACACGCACAGCCTCGATGTTTTGTTGCTGGCTGTGTGGCGACTGCAAATCAAGATTAGCCAGACTGGCAGCGCTGATAGACCCGGCCGCCGACGGAGACCGAGGAGTCGGCGGCGTTTGTTGTCCAAACAGACTCTGGCGCGGCACGCTGCCCTGAGCAAAATGCATAGTGTAACGATGGTGTGCTGGCACGCTCCCGTTTTGCTGACCACTCATTTCACGGCCACGCTGACCAACCATCGAGTTACGCGACCGCGTCTGCGGCATCCGCCGGGCTTGTTGCTGTTGCTGAAGCTGGCGGTTCATACCGCTGGTCGGAGATACGGGTAACTCACTGTGGCTCAGTGGCGGATATCCGAGCAGCGCATCGCCGATACCAGTTCCGGCGGACCGGATAAAGCCCAGAATCGGCTGCTGCCCATTAGCCGACCGCGAAATCTCAAGCCGGTGAATAGCCTGGTCCAGCGATGACTCGCTCGCAAAAAACATGCGCGAGTGCGCATAGCACTGCATCAGCACGTCGCATGTCTCACGCGCCACCAGCGCAACATCGGGATGGCCATCTACGCTCAGCTTCAGCAGCACCTTGTACAGCTTGACCATAAGGTCCTGCACAGCCTCAGAGGCAGCATCGACTTGCTGCTGCGGCGGCTGTGGTGGCCGCCGCTGTTCGCGCAGCTCTTCGCTGACTACTCGCGCTACAGCCTCAATTGCCTGTGGCATGTACGATGCAAACACAGCGCTGCCAATAATGCAAACGACCTCGCGGCGCACTATCGGGCTGCCGTCTGTTGCTGCCTGAAGTAACAAAGCGTAGACTTGGCGCTCGGCCTTGTGTACAATGGTCAGCACGCCTGGGTCATCGCCCAGCAACGACAGGTCTTCAATAAGCGTGCCCATTGCGTACACCGCTGCTGCACGCACAACCGGCGTGCGATGGAACGCCATCTGCACCAACAGATCCTGTGCATCACACGCATCCACGCTGTCGTCGTCAGCACTCGATGCCAACAGCTCCTCAAACGACGGCGCGCCTGCCTGCTCGCCAGCGCCAGAATGACGGCCTCGCTCCTCGTGCTGCTGCTTCTTCGAGGCAATCACGCACAGGCGGTACGTCATCGCCATCCACTTTGCGTTCGGGAATGTCCGCCACAGCTCGCCCAGACACATCAGAATCCAGGTGCGCAAGCAAGAGCGTTCCTCGGTACCGTTGTCTGGTCGCTGCAGATACACCAGAAAGTAGTCCAATACGCGCTCGTTAAAGCACGCCTGCTGCACGTCAGGCATGTCTTTGCACAGCATTGTCAGCGTAAACGCACTAGCAGCCGACACAGTGTCGCACAGCCGCACTTTTTCGCTCACTGGCTCGTATTGCATCTGAATGTTGTTGGCCAGATACGCGACAAAATATTCCATGCCGTCGTTCTTCATTAGCTCGGCATGCAGCGCCATGTCCACTGCAATTAGCCGCGCCCACACCAATATCAGAATCTCCCGGATCTCTGCCGTTGTCGATGCCAGCAGCTTGGACATGTACGGGAATATACCGACTGCCATCGCCAGGTTCACCGCCCACGGACCCAGGTTCATAAACCGGTACAGCAGAATCAGTGCCCGCAGTCGGTACTGCTGGCTTAGCAATACCTGCAGAACAGCCGGCAGCTCATCCGGCGGATCCAGGTCTGGCGGCGGCTCCGTGCTCAGCGACCGCGGTATCTGGTCAGGGCCGTGATCTGACACAAACTTTGACACTTCGGTGGCCGCATGCTGCAGCCACACCTCAAATGCGTACAGCTGGTTACTAAAGTACGTGCTGGAGATGTACCCGGTCACAGCCACGTTTAATCCCAGCTCGCTGCCCATATCGACGCCATCGCTGTCGTTGCCACTGATTGCGTCATCGTCATCGCTCTCCTGAATCCCACCCAGAGCCGCACGCCCGCGCCGCCCGCGCGCAGGCCTGAACGTGTCAGCAATTTCAAGGACAAGCCGTTGCGGCCTTTCAAAGTCCATTGGGTCAATGCCATGCAGCGGCGACTGCCGTTGCGGTCCACGCCGCGCACTCGCTCGTGCAACTCGCTCATGCTTAACGCGATTTGCCCGGTCCTCGCGCTGCTTCCGCCGCGCCTCCTCTCTCAGCAGTCGTGGTAGCTGCTGCAGACACATATCAATTTCCAAGTCCAAGCTGTCCCACAGTGGGTGCTTGTGTGTCGACGGAATCGCAGGCCGGCTCTGCGGATGCACGTCGTAAAACCGCATCATGCGATCTGCCAGCATAAAGTTGCGGAACAGCGATGCTACAACCACATCTTGCCGAAACAGCTTGTGGAACAGATCGCGGGGCAGTGTGCTCCATGCAATTGTGTCGCTAATTGATGTAAAGATCCAGTTGAGCTCGCCAAATGGTGTGCGCCGGTCTTGCACCGACCCTGGCAGCTTATCGCACAAATCCAGCGTCACCTTGGATGTGCGCGGGTTCCGAATCACCCAAAACCGCAGTGCCGCCTTTATCGGCGTCGTTAGACACGAGGTAAACAGATCTGCTGGCAGCTCGGGATTGGTTGGCAGCAGTTCGCCCAACTGCGATGCAGCAAAGTGAATGTCCTCGTGGTGCGTCGGCGGCAGCAGTGCCAGGTTAATCAGTGCTGGATTAACAGGTCCGTGCTGGTGTTGCTGTGTCTGCGGCGTTTGTTGCTGTGAGGTTTGCGGGTTTGGCATGGCGCCTGTCTGGGCCTGAGAGGCCAGTAGCGCAGAAATGTTCGCGCTGACCATGGCCATAGTCTCCGGGCCCGACTTGCCAATCGGCAGCTTGATGCCAGCCGCCTCCGCCGCGTGCCTGATGCGAGAAATCTCAAAATCACGAACTTTGGCGTTCTTCTCAAACGCATGCACAATGTTCATCGCATGAGCGCAGTCCCACACATAAACACACGGTGTGCCAATCCAGCTCATCAGATCCATCGCACTAACCGGAATGTACTGCGTAAACTGCTTGTTAAACACCCAAATGTCGCCGCCTGTCGTGGGGCGCGGTACGCCGTGGCCGTTGTAATAGAACAGCAGGCGCTCTTCTTTGGCCGCACGACGGAACCCCATGCATTGCTTGCGCAGATCCTCCATCGAGCAGTCCAGCAGCTGACGGTACTTGGCATGCCGATTGATATGCTCAAACTGCCGCTGCAGACTCTCGCCAATGGCTTTCATCGGCGTGCGCTCTCGAGACACGTTCCGCTGCGCACCCGCGTTGTTCGCTGCCTCCAGCGCCAGCTCCTCGGGTGTCGGCACTTGCATTGGCGCATCGGGGTCCACCCACGCCTGGAGCCGAGCCCGCTCTTTGGGCCGCACCAAGTCCGGTGGATCTGTGCCCAGGTTCAAGCACACTGCAAGCAGAGCGCCCGCCGTACGCAGCTTCTCGTGAGTGCGCCAGTCGGCCAGCTGCAAATGCGCCAGTGCCAGCGAGCGCGGGTGCGTGTGAAAGTCTTTGCGGCTTTCGAGCAGCGTCTGGCTCACGTGCTGCGATTGCAGCGAATTGCTAATCACCTCGCTCAAATCGATGCTTGCGCCGGTGGCAGTCGTCGTAATTACTGCGGGCTTGTGGCTGCCGCGCGACTCGTCTACGGTTACCTCGGCCACGCCACTTGTATGTCGCGGCCCCAGGCCCTCACCGCCAGCTACCTCTGTCATTCTTGTATTTTGATAGTGTAGATTTGGTAACCGAAATACAACGTGAACAAATAAAAGAGGGAAATGGAGAAAACAATAGAGGTGGTGGTTGGAGAAAGTAAAGAAGAGAAAAGAACGTGCGAAATTGACAAAATGCAAAATCTTTAGTAGTAAAATCGAATTAGAAAAGAAGCAGAAAGGAACACTGGCGTGACAATAGAATGCCAAAAAGGCAGAGTGTATGCGTGGTGGAAGCCTCGCCTTTTTCGTAGATGTATTCAGAACTCAGCAAATGGTACAAAACTCGCTGAGGAAGCGCGAATGGCGGTCTGGGTCCTGGCGGGCCGTTTCAACCAGCAGCAGCAGTTTTTTAATTCCTACGCTAAACGAGCGGCCGTGCAAGTAGTCGGCCAGGTCCGCAAACAGCGGATCATATGCAGCGTCGTCGTCAAAGAGATGGGCGTGATGAATAGCTTTCTGCAGAGCATCGGGAGTGCAGATGTTTTCGATGTAGATCTCGTTCGAAAACGCCGACGTCATGTCCATCTGTGCCAACACATCGCGCTCACTGGTGGTGCCAATAATAAGGAGGCGGCGGCCCGGCGGTGGCTGCTTCTTAATAAGCACAAGCAGCGTCTGCAGAATGGCATTCGAGAAGCGCGCACCAATTGGGACCCACTCGAGCAAGCGCTCAATGTCGTCAATGACAATCAGGCTCAGCGGGGACTTGTACGAGTCGTTGAAGATCTTGGTAACTGAGGCAACCTTTTGTGAATCAGTGTAGCCAACCATAGCCTCGGGCGAAATCAACTTGACAAATGGATATGTGCTTGAGCTCGCAATAGTCGCAGCCAGGGCGGTCTTGCCGCAGCCCGACGGACCGTGCAGCAACAGGCTGACTAGTGGCGACCGCGGGCTCTGCAGCACCTGCTCGACAAACAGGCGCGCTTTTTGCAGCGTATCAGCCACATGTGGTGCAAATTCAATAATCTCGTTGCCAGCATACTGCTCAAACTCCTCGGACGCAATGCCAAACGCAGGCTTGACCTCGTCCAGCGCGTTCAAAAAGTCCTGGCGCATGATCTGCATGTTGGAGATGTCCTGCGACAGTTCGGCTGTGTCGGCAACCTTGATATGGCGGTTAAAGGCGTATGAAGACGCTGACTTTACGACACCGGCAATTTCAGCACCACTGTAGTTCTTGGACAGCGCAGCTAGCTCGGACAGATCAACGTCGGAACCCAGGATATTGTTGTCGCGGATCTTGGCAGTGTGGATCTTAATAATCTGCAGGCGACCGGCCTCGTCGGGAAGCCCAACCTCAATCTGCACCTCCAGACGACCCGGACGTAGCAGCGCGTCGTCAATGAGCTCCTTGCGATTGGTCATTCCTATAATCAAAAAGTTGTTGAGCTGCGTGACACCGTCCATCTTGGCCAGCAGCTGGTTGACAACCGAATCTCCCACGCCTGTGCTGTCGCTGCGCGCACCACGCTGCTTGCAGATCGCATCCAGCTCATCAAAGATGATAATGTGCAGCTGGCTCTGATCGCCGCGCTCTTGGTACTCGCGCTCAGCCGGCTCAAACAGCTTGCGCACGTTCTCCTCGGACTGTCCGACAAATTTGTTCAGCACCTCAGGTCCCGACACAATGAGTGGCTCGACTGCGTTAAGCATCTTGCCAATCTGCCGCGCCATCAGCGTCTTTCCTGTGCCTGGCGGACCATACAGCAGAATGCCCTTGACGTGCTGAATGCCCAGCTTGGCTACTAGGTCTGGCGGGAAGATGCGCGATGCAAATGCTCGGCGGAAGATGTTGCTAAACTCATGGTCCAGCCCGCCAATGCCCAGGTCCTCAAATCTAAAGTCGGGCTGAATAATCGCGTTGGCTTTGTGACTGACCGTTGCACCGCGTAAATCCAACTGCGATGCTGCCGCACGCGCTACCTTGATCTCAATAGCTGATGTCAACACACCACATGTCGCCGGCGTGCCGCTGTCAGCCTCGTCGCCGCGCAGTACATCCAATGGCACGCCAGCCATGTTTGTAACTACAGCCTTTAGCGTATTCCCGTGGTAGTCCAGAATAATCGGCTGTCCCACGCTGAACACCAGCCCGTCAAAGCCCTTCAGCATCTCAACCACTTTATCTGCATCGACTACCAGCGCAGTCTCTCTGTTTGGCAACAAAAACGACAGCTCAACATCCATACCGCTAAGGTACACGCCCGACCGCGTGTCAGACAGTGCATCGCCCAGAGCCTCAATAGTCACTTCCTGGTTAATTGACAGTTGCGCCCACTGCCGTTGCACGCCAGCTGGCCCGATCTCGCCCGACGCACACGCGCTGTGTGGCAGAACATTGAACAAAAACTTGTCGTTTATCCGAATAAAGCGGACATCGCGGTGAAAGTCGCGGTCGCTCACTACCATTGCGTTTGTGTATGTCAGTCGATTCTCAGGGCATTTGGCCACGCGCATCCGCCGCGTCATTCCCGCCCGCAGCGGCGGCGATCCCGCAGGTGGTCGCGGCGACTGCCGGCTGTACGGGTCCATCTCGCCGCCCGAGTGTACGCGCTCGTAGTTGTACGGCTGCCTGCTCATTCTGGGTGTTTAGCAAAGTATATGCGAAATAATAGCACAAGAAAGCTGAAATGGCATTGCCGAACATTTGTCTGGCTTGCTGTCAACACCCATCGCTCAGCCAATCACACAGCTTTGCACGTGACGTGGCATATATGCTGACTTTAAAAGACGCAGCCAGCCTTTTCTGGCTTTTTGGTTTCTTATTTCCTACTCTTCAGTGGTCGATTTAGAGGGCATTTACAGAAAGAGGTTTTACTTGAAATGTCGGACGACGATTTTATGTTTGATGAGGAAGACGAGTACGACTTTGAGTACGAGGAGGACGATGGTGACGAGGAAGTGGTTGGAATCGAAACCAAATACTACAACGCCAAGGCACTGCGCGATGACCCAGCGGCTGCGCTGCGCGAGTTCCAACTAGTTATTGACGAGGACAACACCAATGGACGCAGCGAGTGGGGGTTCAAGGCGACCAAACAGATAATAAAACTGCACCTGCAAGCGCGCGACTTTGACAAAGTGCTAGAGTTCTACGATCGGATGCTCAATTACGTGCGTGCGTCAGAGGTAGCGCGCAACTATGCTGAAAAGAGCATCAACAACATGCTTGAGCGTGTGTCGTCTAACGCCGATGACCAGTTTTCGCGCGAGTTCTACCAGCGCACTTTGGACGTGCTGAAGGAGACGCAGAGTGAGCGGCTGTGGTTGCGCACCAGCCTGCGGTTGGCCAAGATTTTGTTGCAGCAGGCACAATTTGATGAGCTGAGTGCATTGCTGGCCACGCTCAAGCGCTCGTGCGAGGATGAGCGCGGCATAATTATTATGGAGCGCGGCACGCAGGCACTCGAGGTCAACGCAGTGTACTTGGAAATGTACGAAGCGCAAGGAGCAGACAAGCAGTTCAAGGACACGTACATGCAGTGCGAGGCAGTCAAGTCAGCGGTGCCGCATCCGCGTATCATGGGCTACATCCACGAGAGCGGCGGCAAAATATACATGTCTGAGCGCTGCTGGGCCAAGGCACAGTCATGTTTCTTTGATGCGTTCAAGAACTACGACGAAGCCGGCAGCAACCGCCGTGTGGAGGTGCTGCAGTATCTGGTGCTGGCGTCAATGCTGTCTGAGAGCGAGGTCAACCCGCTTTCGTCGCCTGAGGCCAAGTCATATGAGAACGAGCCGCCTATCCGAGCCATAATTGACCTGGTGCATGCGTACGAGAACCGTGACGTGCAGGCATTTGAGCGTATCTTGAGCTCCGACCAATCCGCCATCTTGGAAGATGGCTTTATCAAGCGGTACATTGCTGATCTGCGTCGCACGTTCCGCATGCAGGCTATTGAGGGCATCGTCATGCCATATACACGCATTCGCATTGAAACGCTGGTTCGGATTCTGGCGGCAACCACGGCGGAGGTCGAAGAGCTGCTGGTCGCGCTGATCCTTGACCGCCGCTTGAAAGGCAGCATTGACCAGGAGAACTCTACACTGCTGCTGCGCCAGGACACGACCGACAAGACACAGTACGAGGCGCTGAACACGTGGGCCACCAATATCGAGTCCTTTATGCACACGTCATACGCTCTTTTAAGCTAACTGTCCATTTTTGCAAACAAAATGTAAACTGCACTAATCCACATGCATTATAACTCAGACTATTGCTGAAACAAGTGCTCCAGTCGCGATCTCGTAGATCATTTTGCGACGCAAAAACGAGCAATTTTCCTGCGAAAAGGCAAACGGTGCGTCGCGCGCCGCGTGCTCGGCAAAGATGGCGGCAAATACGCCGCAGTCGTACCCGTTGCGCTGGCGTGGAATGTCCTTGTCGCAGCGCAGAGACCACCCGCTCTCGTCGAAATCAGCCCCGCACTTATCCTTGCTCTCCTCATGCAAGTAGTTCAACAGCAGCCGCAAACACTTTGGGTTGTCGCCCAGCAGCGCATCATAGTACACAATAGACTTTGCCCGAAAGTCTATGACGGCGCAGCACCAATGCACGCCCAGATGCACAGGCACAATAACCATATCGTGCTCAAACAGCTTGATACGCCGCGTCCACCTGCGCACGCGCGCGTACCCATTTTCGCTCAGCGTGCTAAAGAAGAACGTGTTGAACGCATGAATCTTGGGCTGCGCCGGCATTTGCCGCGATCGATCGATGATCAATTGCATGTAAAAGTTTATCACCTCGTCGTTGAGCCATTTCCCGTCGCCCAGCGTCAAAATGTCGCGTGCTGTGACTGGAACGTTGTTCAGCTCCGCCGTGAATCCCGCCGACTCTGCCTGGGCAATCACCTTTGGTGCGTCTGCTGGCAGCGTAAACGCCATGTCTGAGCGCGCCTTGGCAATCCGCGCGTCAAAGCCTGCTTCTTCGCGAACCAGCCTGTCATACGCTGGCGTAGAAATATGTGGTGCTGGCGACGAGACCGACAGCGTGTCCTCGATCTTTTTGCGTAGCCGAGCAAACCACAAATCAGTCGTCGATGTCGCTACAGGTTTTGTTGGCGTGGCCAGTCTGCTTGTCAGTGCAGACGACGACCTGCGGTAGTGCAGACTGCTGTCAATACTTAGAATCGACTGCGTGTCGCCCCGGTCATCAGTTCCGGTATACACCCGAGCAGGGGTGGCCCCATACTGTGACATGCTTGTTGTCGTAGACAGCGCGCCTAGCGAGTCCCGCCGTGCACTCGCCCCTGAATTCCACACGCTCGGCGTTGTATATTCTTGTACCAAGCTAAGATTGCGGCTCTTGCTCGATCGGTGTCCACCGATCAGCGACTTTCTCGCCACACCCTGCCGACGTCTCTGTTGCCGACCATGCGATTCTCGCTCGTTTTTGTCGTTTGCCTTTCGTACTCGGTCCTTTGTTCTATGCCGCCGGGCAGATCCGTGGGGTTTACCTGTGCTCCGCGGTGTCGATGTCGGCGTGTTTGCCGAAGACTTGGTGACGATAGGCGTATTAGTACCAATAAGCCAGTTTGCTGCCAGCCGAATGGGCGACATAAATAGCGACACCAGACCCTCATTGCTGCCAGCTGGCTTTGACTGCACTGTCCAGCTGTCCAGCCGCCGCTTGAGCGCCTTGTTATGCCGGGGAAAGCTGCCGGGTATCTCAGCGGACTCTTCGCCCCACGCCCGCTTTGTTCCGCTGGCTGCCATTAGCGCAAAATAAGCAGCTCGTGCAATTGCAATCGATAAAATGTACAGAAATTGAAAAAAAATAGGGAACAAAAGCACATTTGCAAGTGGCTCAACGCGTTTGGACAAATTTCAAATTCAGTTTTGATCTGATTATCTGTGGATCAACAGAATACGACTAAAAATTCTAGACTTGCAAACTGTTGAAAGTCTCTTGTTTCCACTCCGACGACTTTACACTTTAGAGCAGAATAGCTATGGAACAGCAACTAGACGAACTTATTGGCTTTCTGTCCAGCCCGCGGCCAGACGTGCGGCAGCTGGCAGCAACTTATATTGTCGACTTTTCAGAACCGCGCTCAGAATACTTTAACCAGCTGCTCAACAACATCGATAAGCTCGTGAAGCCCTTGCTTATAATCTGCCATGAGATTCCGGTGGCAGCCAGCAAGGCCATGAACACGCTGGTCAACCTGTCAACTGACACAACGGTGTGTCGCCGGTTCGTTGACGAGGACATTATATCGATGATTGTGCGCATGATTACTTCGTCCAGCTGCTACGTTGCCGATCCAGCTTCTATGCTGCTGTCCAACCTCACCAAAAACGCTGACATCTGCAAACTGTTGACTACGCTTACAGTTGGCGAAGTGCCCGGTATTTGCAGTTCGCAAATGGCCATGGACCAGCTTACCGACGTGTTTGTCAAGGGCATGGACAAAAAGTACAACAAAAATGCCAGCTACAACTTTTTGTCCAGCGTGTTTGCCGATGTTACCAATTATTCGTTTGGGCGTTCGTACTTTCTTGAGCGCACGACGTATGACGGCAAGCTGCCCATTACCAAAATCATGGTGTTTAGCGAGTATCCCGAGGTTATTCGTCGCGGCGGCGTCGACTCGACTATGAAGAATGTGTGTTTTGCCAAGGACAAGCACAAGGAGATTCTGGACCCTAACGAGACCAACATGCTTCCTTACATTTTGCTCCCGCTGTGCGGCCCCGAAGAGTTTGAAATGGAAGATATGGAATCCATGCCTGAAGAGATTCAGCTCTTGGGCGAGGACAAGAAGCGCGAGTATGACCCCAAGCTCCGCTCGATTCTGCTCGAAGCCATCAACCTGCTGTGCACCACATACTACGGCCGCCAAGTGCTTCGTGCGAAAAACGTGTACTACGTTATCCGTGAAATGCACAAGGTCGAAGGGGATGACACATGTATCGAGTTGAGCGAGCGTGCCGTGCAGCTTATTCAGGGCGAGGAAAGCTCCAACACAAAGGACGAGCAGCCGGAAAACGATGATGCGTTTGAAGAGATTTAGCTTTTTAATTAATTGTATTGGCCTTTTAAACATATGTGCCATTCATCAAGACGGGTTTCCCATCATCCGCCCATGACTTGGCGCTTTCGCTTTGGCGTTTTATTAAAAAGGCTGCTTTGGAAAACACTAGCAAAGAATTATATGCTGCCATCCTCTAGTTTTTAAGCGAATGTCCCTTTTTACTTCTATTGATATTTGCTTCTAGCGTAGACAACTAATGGTTTTGTTGGCTGCATCCATTCTACCATGTATCCAAACGGCTTGGTAGTACATGCCAAGGCGTGGTGAAACTGGTGCTCTGTTATAAACCCCAACTTACAAAGCTTCTAGTAAAACATGCCGAGAGCCAAGCCAAAGCCAGTGCAAAAGCTCAAAGAGCTCTAGTCTTCTACTTTTCCTTTTCAGCAAAGGTGAAAAATGCAAAAGTCTTCCACTTTTCCTCTCCTTTGTTTTCTCGCTTCAGCATCGGTAAAAGGAAAAATTATTAATTCGGGTTTCAATTATTCAAACACCTTAAGCTTGGCGGTGGATTTTTTTCTGTCGAAGTCTTACACTGGCTCTTGAAAGAAAAATGTACGAGTCCTCCCTTTTTGTGCGATAATGCTTGGATGAAAGCCCAAGCCTGGCAAGAGACTTGACAGAACAAATGAATTTAACACGCTAGCAAACACCTTCCTCTAGCTTTTTTCTTTTCTCTCTTCACTCCTCTTGCTATTTATCTACTAGTTTTTTGCCTCGGGGCTTTAGTACTACTTTTATCCGACTGAAAGCTTTCAATCAAAACACTCGATTACGTTTGTGTATCACTGTTCGATATAAGAGGTTGTATAAAAAAATGGCCTCTCACTTTGTCATTCAAAAGCCTAAAACACTTTTCGGTCCAGTGTATCAGCAGATTGCCGCCGAGCTATGCGACGAAGAGATAGATTACATCAACAGTTTTGTTGAAGCCAATTGCAAATTGTATTCTAATGACCATCTTCTATGGCTGCTTATGACTGAAATGCCCCTGTGCTTGGAACAAGATATTAAACAACAGCAATACATAGCCCTTCGCGCATTGCTTAACCCGATACCACATGTTCCTGCTGTTACAAATATACCAATTGCTACAAATTTATCACCAAAGTACTCCAAAGGGCTGCAGGATACTGAAGACCCGCTCAATGACCTACAAAGCAAGTGGACCTCCAAGGAGCTTGCAGCACTAAACAAATATTTGGACGAGACAGCGGGCCGCAAAAACTGGGTGTATTGCGCTCGTCTGGTTGGCTCAAAGTCCAGTTCTCAATGCAAGTCGAAATTTAACAATATGCGAGCCAAGGAATTAATTGAAGCCGAATTTGACCTCTGAAACAGGTAGCGTATCTGTTTTTCGGTCTAATTGTAATGGTTTTGGTTTCCACTGGTTTAATTTTGTTAATATTATCTAAATACAAACGGTTCTATTTGTATTGTCTTTGGTAACAACCTCTTAATACCGACATTAGTATTCCTCAGATATGCACTGTTGTCTAATGTATTTATGCGTGCAGTCCTTTTAAGCAAAAATAGCATTGTTTAAGCTTTGAATGTAGATACTTCAAAATTTTATGATATGCATGCCAACTAATGTTTTGCGCATATGTCTCATGCTCAGCGAGCCAATGTGCCAAGCTAGAATTAGAAATTCAAACCGGCTTTTGCCTGAGAATTTAAAGAGTGGGCTTATTGTGACCGACACGACAGCTTCTCAACACATATCTAATTTGCAAATAATTAAAATATCAAATTGCGGCAATCAATGTGTATGAACTTGCGTAAACAGGTTAGTATTGTCACATTATCAATCATGTGCTTGACGGGGTATTTTCAATACTGGCCACAATTGTGCAATTGTGTTTAAAGCAAACGCAATTGTGATTTAATATGTTAACCAGACATATGGTGTCAAGCGCACCTCAATTATAATTCAATGGCGATCCACATCCATCTTCTAGCTATACATGCTTTACAATTTTGCAATTGTAATAAAAAATGTTATAATTGTATGCTCAAGCTTAAGTTGAAACTTGTTACGTTGAGAAACCAGTTCTTTTGGATGCTTTCAATTGACACTATCTCCGCTCGCAAACAATAGTAGTGGTATTGTTATGCACAAGTTGCTTTTTGCATATTATCTATTGTAACACTACATTTATTTCTCAGTGAACGTGACACGCAAACCAGACAATAAATACCAAGCAATTGTATAACATTCTTATTTTATGAATCAAACCGCATGAAAAGTTGAGTATTAAAAAGAGCAAGCCCCACTGCCCTTTGCGACTACATTCTAAGTTACCCCTTAATATCCACTCTATCTTTATATTCGTTTCTGTTATCACTATTACTTGCTCGGTCCATACTCACAAAATGCACTTTTCATATACATTAGCTGGATGCTTGGTATGCACATCGGTCTGTGCGCGCGCGTTTGTTACAAGTCCCGGATACGGCACTAAAATCCTCAGACCACCAGCGTGGTGATTATTTAATACTCACAGTGTCACTATTTCATGAGTCTGTTTATTTTTAAACGTGTTTAATACAATACTTGAAATCATTGTTGCTTGCACAGACCACAACAGGTTTCAGCCGTTGTATGCATATTCTTGGTTTCATGGGATTAGTTTAGCGTTCCAACTTTTACACAAATATTCCAACTCGCTACACTATTTGTTGTGATAACTTGACTAGAATAGGTTTCAAGCTTTGCCAGCAAACTGTTTAAACTTGGTTTCTAATATTCTTGCAGCGTTTTGGGTTAGATTACCGGGTCTTTGTGTTCCTCCCAAAAGAGCCAATCCGGCACAGTATGTAGATGATACTTTCTCAATTGACCAACGCTGTGCACATTGGTTGAAGGCTCTCATTATTGTTAACACACATAAAGGGTACCGTCCCAGCGCACACTGTACGCTTCGCATAGCCTTTTTCTAATATATCTGTGAAATTAAGCAATGCACAACCACTTCTAGACACGAGCCGATGACATCGCTGTGGGTATTATTTACTTTTATCAATAGGTTGACCAACATGCAGCAGCATCAGAGGAATGACAAAATATATCACTGAGAAAAAGTGGGATAGTGAAGGAATTAGCAAATTCTAAAGAGCGAGCAAAGACGCGACAGAATATGAGAGCTCTTTGGCATTTCTTACCCCTGAATATATAAATCGCATAAATCGGTCTTTCTGCATTAAGTACCAGAGCTGGGTAAGTTTATCAATTCCAACGCTGTAGTATCAACGGCGTGGTCAATGTCAATCAGTACTCGTGCTTTCGATTGAACCGAATCGTTGGGTCGTAGCCAAGCTTGGGCAGCTCGCAGAACGACCAGTTCACAAGAAAGCCAATTAACTCCAGCCGACCTTCCGCCGTCGTTACATCCATGAATCGAGATGCCAACAAAAAGTTTGGACCCAGAACACACGCCTTTACGTTTGGCCCGCCAGAAACCAGCCCCCAGATAAAACGTCGGTTGTGCTGGTTCCAGTACACGTTCTTGCTGTACTCGACTAGCTGTGAAAACCCCTTTAGCATGTTGGCATTGGAAGAGTTGGGTTTGACCTCGATAACAGCAAAGATGCGCGAGTAGTCTGGTCGTTCGCCGTTTCGCCCGTCTTTTGCTTTCAGGTCCTCTTTTGAGGATCGAAAAGAGTCCTCGTCATATCCGTCATCATCGTTCGTGTTGTTGTAGTTTAAGGTGTCACACTTTAGCGCCATGTCAATACGATGCCCACCCTCGGCGTTGTCAGGTTTCTATGTTGGCTTAAATATATGATAACGCAAAACTGTGAAAGTGTAATAAAATAGCAAAGCAATACCAAGTGGCTATGCATTTTTAAACAAAATGAAAGACCAGGATTCTGAAAAAACAACAGGTATGCTTGTAATTGGCCAGATCAGCTAAAGTAAATATGGCATACCAGTCTAATTAAGTTTACACAGATCAGTCTGAACAGTGGTTTCTAGTTTTG
>JANBQV010000177.1:0-14955 GCA_027577495.1 Coemansia sp. RSA 720 | reverse complement strand
GACGAGTGACTACTCAAGATACAACAAAACTAACGCCTGAAACGCAATATACTTTTTGTAATGGTTCAATGTTGATTTAAGTTTAAAGCTGCAATATGACATCTAGTTCTACATTATGCTCTGTAGTCTGTCTTTTTGTATGTCAAGATATCGCCCTCCTCGCGCATCTGTCTTTCGGCCTCCTCTCTGGCCCAGGTCCGGACTCTACTCGTGTGCGTATAATATATTTATCGTAAGAGTTTAGCGGCATGCACTTTATCAATAGTACGTCATTGCAAAGCGTTACTGATATCTTACCTGGTATCTGGCTTGTAGTAAACGCCAAGCCCAATCAAAGTAAACGCGATTGTCATACCGCCAATAAAGATAACCTCCCAGCCCTCACTTTCGTACTTTTCTCCTGGCTACAGCAACACAAGCGTGTATATATGTGTGGATTAGTACTGCTAATAGCCAAGCGTTAATAGAGCTTCTGGCTTCTGTCATTGCGCACCTTACGACCAAAGAGATAGCCTCCAGGCTCGTTGAACGTTGGCTTTTCGTGGCCTCCGCGCATAAGCCTGCTTTGAGCTGCGATTCTGCGCGTGGACAGCTGTGAAAGTTTACGAGCAAACATTTTTATGAATTAGGCGAATTGAATGGAATTATTTGCAGAGCAAAAGTACTATAGTTGTAAAGAAAATGGAAAATGAGTTTGTGATAACAAATCCATCTCTTGATCACAGGTGATTTCAATTATCCCGTTTGCCCTCACTGGAATCAGCTTTGACGTCTTGAGCCTAGAGCAAAGCAGGAGATTCGGTCTTTCACTTTTAGTGCTGACAAAACTTACAGGTGTGTACTCAATTATACTTGGATATGAGGACGTTGGATACAGCAACGTCTGGAACGGAACGGACATAAGAGTGGAGAGTGGACGGGTTATGCGAATCCAACTATAAAGCAGCAGAATCGAATGGATACGACGGCCTTGCTGGTCAGAGTCTAACGCGATGGATACAACAGCAGCTCTGAAACAAACATGCGAATTCAGATCTGCAATTTGCAACTGAATTCAAAGGATTCGCATTTTAGCCAAAACCTCGAATTGAGGAGCGCATTTAACATTGTGTCACATGCCAGCTGTCAAAACCCTCACGACATAGTTGGGCGTTTACAAAGCGCTACTGTGGGTTTGCTACGAGTTGCTTGGCGATTACTGTTAGCTCCCACTGCACTACGCGATCCGTTCCTCGTTCAGATTCTATACTGGAAACTTATTGCACTTCAGCCACAACCACCACCAAAGCGCAGTTGCTAACTGTCAAATGTTCGGTATTATCTATTGATTGCGTGTTTGTAGATATTAACGATGAAGCACATCTGCAAGGATGACGTTGTTAACATCCCCGAAGGCGTGACCGTTGAGGTCAAGGCACGCCAGGTGCGGGTGACGGGACCCCGGGGTACGCTGTCGCGCGACCTGCGTCACATCCAGATGGACATCCAGCGTCCGAGCAAGAGCCAGCTCCGCGTTATTGTGTGGAAGGGCGGGCGTAAGCACATTGCGTGCATCCGCACCGTGTGCTCGCACATTGACAACCTGATCAAGGGTGTCACGGTCGGCTTCGAGTACAAGCTGCGCTATGTGTACGCTCATTTCCCGATCTCGGTCAACATCAACACTGCCGACCACTCGGTTGAGATCCGTAACTTTTTGGGTGAGAGAGTTGCCCGTAAGGTGCTGCTGGACGAGAGCGTTTCGGTCAGCCAGTCGCCGGCCCAAAAGGACGAGCTGGTGCTGTCGGGCAACGACGTTGATCTGGTCTCGCAGTGCGCGGCGTCCATTCAGCAGAGCACTCGTGTCCGCAACAAGGATATCCGTAAGTTCCTCGACGGTATCTACGTGTCGGAGAAGACCACTGTTGTCAAGGAGAACTAAAGTGTCTGCCTGGTCTGTTTTTTATCTGGTGTGTTCCAATAAACATGCTGCTGCCTTTTCTTTTATATTGGTAATGTCAGATATTATGTGGCGCAAGTCAATCAAGTATAATTTTGTTTGTGAGCTTTAGTATAATTTGCTGATTTTGAATTGGTCCAAAGGTTATTCACACCAAGAGTTGCCACACTGCCTTTCCTGCCGCTCGGCATCGGCGTCCGGAAGACTGAGCAATTTGGGTGTGTTGTTTCGGAATTTCAGCACATAAAGACTGCATTGAGCATCAATGATTTTCTCAGAAAACTGTAGTTCAGTGTATAAATGTTATTATAGTTGCGTCATACAATGCAGCATGTGTCGATCGCTTGAGAAACGAAAACAGAAATCGAGGGGCGTCGGGGCTTGCCGTGTTGGTCAGCGTCAAGCAGCGCGCCAGCACAACAAATGCATGGGATCTCTGGACATACAAGTGTGAAACCAGCTGTGTTTTCATCTTACAAGTACATGCAAACCAAAACAAGCAATTCTGGGGTGCGAGTGCAGCAAAAAACTGGTTGGTGCCTGCCGCCAAGCAAGACTAATGTTTTCAAAAAGTTCGTTTGCTGCCATATCTATTAGCACACATCATTTTTGTCTATGACAACTGCTTGGCCAGATGCCATCCCAGCTCTGATAACATGGTTAGTTAATGGCCTGGTCAAAAATGCTCTTTTTCCTTGCTATTGTTTTTAATACTCTATTTGTCAATTAATAGCCAGTTCAATATCTTTGTATTTGACGCAGTGGTGAAAATGCATGCCTAAATTCTAAAACATCTGCGCGTGGTTCTTTAATTCAATAAAAATTATAAAACTAGCAAAACTCATAAACGCAACAACACAACAACACAACGCCAAATCATCAGGCATATAAACGAGTGGTTATTACAGACGAAAGACAATCTCGTTTCAAACTAGATACACCGAAAATTGGAATATAGTAACAATCATTAGCGCGAAATGGCGCAACCGCAAAATAAGAAAGTTGACAAAAACTAGACAGATTAAAAATTATAGCACATGCCGGCCATCAGACGGCGAATCCATGTAGCTCGCTGCAAATAATGACGGCGAGTTTAAAAGTGGGTTGTGCATGTTGTTGCGCAGAGCCATTGGCAACAGGTTGTCGTTGTATGGCACATGTGCACTCATTCCGCTTTCAATGTTGAATGGATCCGGGTCGCCAAACGGCCGGTGGTTATTCATATACGCCGAGTTAATGCCGTTGCCCTCGTAATTGAGCTGGCTGTTGTTGAAGCCCGAATCAAGGTTCTCGTCCATCTTTGCATACGCTGTCGTGCCCTGCGGGTTTGAATTGATGTTATATGTGTTGCCCGGTCCATCCTTGGCGAGCTTCTCTAGCCACATTTGCTCATAGTTTCTACGATCAAAGATGCTCTTGTACACGGGGAACCCAATAAACAACCAGATAACCAGTACACTGGCCACCACGTCAACATAGGTCTTTTGGGTGCGGCGCTTCTTCTCAAAGATGTAGTACTGGTAGTGCAGGTTTGTCACCGAGGTCTCGGTCAGCAGACCGATAATGACCAGAAAGATAGCAACCGACTCGCGGAACTCGTTGAAGCTGGACTGAATGTTGCGCAGACGGAAAATAAGAACTCCACAAGCTCCCCATAGCACCCACTGAACGGCAATAGCAGCGATACGAAATGCCATTGTAATGTTACACGCCTCAAGAACCGGAACGTACTCTACCGTAAGCGAATTGCTGATGAGCTGGTTGACCAAACAGTAAGTAACGTTAAACACAATGACCACGGCGCCAGAAACCAGACTACTGCGCCGCGTAAATGGTTTCTTTTGGTTGAATACACGATCCAACGCGTAAAACCGAACAATAGTCATTGTTGCAAACACATAAACGAAAAACACGCGGAACCACAAAACCCACAGTTTGCAGTTACTCCACACGCCTACAAGTCGCACATGGTTGTTGGTAACCAAATTTCCAATAAACCACAAGACTGTCGCGCAATAGATGAGCGTTGTCCATGTGAGGTTCTTTGCGCGGATAGGCCGGTAGTTGTAGTTGCACCACGAGTAAACAAGCAGTATTGCCGTAAGCCCAAGCAAGCCAGAACACACGGCAATTGTGATTGTGTCATCTTTATCGGGATTCGAAGCATCAACATGGAACATTGAGTTGAGAAGCTATATTATGATAAACGATAAAAGTTAATATCTACGCACACAAGGTACAATTATTTGGTTACAACCTTATCGTTATTACTTACCTGCTCTCGAGTGTCTTGGTCAATGCGCGGCTGCACCACACGTCCAATGCTAGCAGCTGCCATTGTGAAAACCAATAAAATATAAAGCGGAGAACAAAATATAAAATAGGAACAAAGGAAGAACGGAACAAACGAAAAGCAGGTTGGCAGGAGAAAGAAAAACAGGTCTTGGTAGAAATAATCAGGCAAGCGTATCTTTATAAGAGTGGCTGCCGTTGGGCATGTAGGCAATTCACAGCGCACATGGCAAGCAAAATAATGTTCGTTTTCCCTTGTTTCAGGCGTCAAATTTTGTTCAGCTGTACCACACTTCTGATTTGACTTGCAAGTGCAGACAGCCTGGACATCTTTCAAAAACGGCGGTTTCCGTGTTTGCAGATCAGTATGACCCGACCAGAGCCGATTCAACCATACACAGCCCAAATATGCCGTGTTTTGGCGGAATATGCATGATGCGCAGACCGTTGATTGCGTAGTGTACACGAATTTGTTTTCAAAATTTTTAGAGGATTTGCGGCCAAAATTTAAGTGTTGTTCGGGCATTGTGAACACGGGCATTCTGGGGCAAAAGCCAGTGGGTGAACAGTGCGATAGGAAAGGGACTCGTCAACAAATGGGGATATGGTGCTTATAATGGGAAAGATTGTCATTTTTGCTGGATTCACGCAATACAGTGCGTGGCCACAAAGGGGCGACACTGCCACGCGTGCAACGCTAAAAGCAAAGTATTTTATGCACAGCCAACAGAACCTTCCCTGTCCTCAGAGTGGCTTTAAAAATAAATGATGTGTTGCAGCTCCGCCAATGCCGAGATAACCAACTTTGCATATTGCCAGCGCTAAAGTATGCAGATATTTGCTTAGTGTTTTGTTTTGTACCGAGCCAACAAACTTTATAACAACAGGATGCTAGGAAAATAGCATCTGACCTAGTGTACCAAGCTATCGATCATCAGCGACATCCCCACTCAGCAAAGCAAAGGTACCACTATTTCAAAGTCTTTTGGCATGGTTTGCCTAATAAGGCAGTCCGTGGAGATTTCCACCTTTCGCGTGGTCGCTATTAATAGGATTCAGAGTGTGAGAAATTACGATCTCAAGGCTTTGAACGCCAGAGTGCATTTTGTCAGCTGAAATCGCGCCACCTTGTCTCACACTATCATGTCAAAGCCAAAACACGGATTAGCATTACAAATTGATAATGCCTAAATTTTGGGAGACATTTCAATGAGCAGATCGGCGCATATGTACATTACGTATCCAGGTATCAAAACAAAAACTCCAATATCGGAGCACTCGCCAGTCGGAATTACAATCATCGATCCCCGTCATGGCCGACAATACGACGTCTTAATGCTTGATATGTGGACCACACATAAGACGCGCATGGCAGTCCGCAGATCTAAGACCATTTTCAGATCTGCAGCCAGACCGCGTGTGAGCTGCTTTTTATCACAAACCGGCGGACTATTTAAAGGGCGCCAGTTTGCCAGTCTTTTCAGCATTTTTCTTCCTATGTCTTCTTGTTCTTGTTTGTTTTATTTATAGCTTGTTTATTATGCCAATTCCTCCTTTTTAATGTGCAAATTTTCCAGATAAAACGCACATTCTGTGCATCTGCAGAAGATGTGGTCTGCTCATGCTGTTGATAATTTGACCATGTAATTAGAAACTATGGAGCATTTATAAATATGGCGCTCGGTTGGCAGATTGGCCAAACCCATCCCTAAAAACTGTGTTTTGTATTTCTGCAATGGACTACTTTAGCAAAGCGAGATCAACAAAGCATGATATACCATCCAGGCTATAGTTTTAGAGCAGAAATTAAATATAACATATGGCTGATTTCTTGGCGGACAGACAGATGCTTGTATTTCAAAATGTCAATTCCGATCCGGATCTAGCATAATGCTGCCAATCCATATATGCGGTCTGCAAGTTTCAAGTTTTTTTTGTTTATAATCCGATTGAAAATCTACATTTCAAACTAAATATACTTTGCAGGACATTTAGGATAGCGTAAAATACAGTAAAGAACAACATTGTGCGCTCAAAGTCTGTGTTCGATTGGGTGTAGGCAGCATGGTTTCACGCAGAGCACCAGCTACAGTTGAAGAATAAGTAAACTATTTGACTGGTTGTGCTTATGTCTTTATATGTCATATTGGCCGAATCAGCACACCAGTGTGTTATGTGGCTGGTAAAAGACAAATATCTTGATCTTTATGGCATACATCTCTATACGATCGCCTGATCAAGTACATAAATGAAATCCTTTTTCCGTTTTGTTCATACAGTGATACATTTTGTAAATCATTAAGCGCAAATAGGGAAGAAAGAAAAACTAGATAACATGCCGCCCGTTAGAATTTGGCCCCATGTAGCCTGCTGTTGCAAACATTACCGGCGGGTTCATTTCAGGCCGCTGAATATGCAGATTGTTCCGCATAGCAGACGGCAGCGCGTTTCCATCAAATATCGGCTCGCCATTAAGTGCGCTTTCAATGTTAAGCGGGTGGGAGTTGTTGGAAAACGGATGGTGACCGTTGTTGTAGTCCAGAGTCGACATGTCCATGCTTCCAAGGCGTTGGTCGTTATAAAAAGTCGATTCAAAGTTATCGTTCATCTTTGCGTACGACGTGCCGTTGTTTGTAATGTTGTTGTTGTTAAACGCGTGATTTGGCGAATCCTGGGCAAGCTTTTCCAGCCATTGTTGCTCGTACTTTTCGCGACGGAAGATGCACATAAATACCGGATAGCCAATAAACAACCAGATAACAAGGTTTGCAGCTGCCATGTCCACCACCGTCTTTTGGATACGCCGGCGCTTCTCCAAAATGTAGTAAATGTAGTACAGATTGGTGATTGAGGACTCGATCAGCAGTCCAATGATGACGGCAAAAATTGCAATCGACTCATAAAACTCATTAAATGTCGATTGAATGTTGCGCAGGCGGAAAAAGAGCACACCAACAGCGGCCCATATAATCCACATAAACGTAAGCGCGGCAATGCGGAACGCCTGGGTGACGTTACACACTTCCAACGATGGGACATACTCAATCGTGAGTGAGCCGCTGATGAGCTGATTGACCAGGCAGTATGTAACGTTGAGGATGATGACAGCTCCGCCAGATATCAGGCTGCTCCAGACTGTGAATGGCTTTTTCTGGTTGAACACGCGGTCAAGCGCATAAAACCGAACAATGCACATTGTTGCAAACACATAACAAAAGAACACGCGGAACCAAATGATCCACAGCTTGCAGTTGCTCCACGCGCCAACAATCCGCACATGGCCGTTGGAGGGAATATTGCCCAGGAACCACAGAACTGTTGACAGATAGATAAGCGTCGTCCATGTAAGGTTTTTGGCGCGGATGGGTCGATAGTTGTAGTTGCACCAGGCAAAGACCAGCAACATCGCTGTAAGACCAAATACACCAGCACATATAGCAATAGCAATGTTGTCGTCGGTGGTCGGACTGGTCACTTTAATTTTATACATGGCACTCAAAATCTACACTGCCGCAAATAGCACTTGTATTTAGTTTCCAATGTTTGCTAATCTAGTCAAACGAGCCGAGTAGCTGATGAAGCGCAATTGGATACTCACCTTATCTCTGGCATCAGGATCTATGCGTGGCTGCAAAGCCAGGCCAGCAGTAGCAACCGGCATTGCAAGTATAAAAGTGGTAAATAGCGGGAAAATGTCAGACAAAAAGTGTAAAAATATTAACAAGCACACGAGGACAAAAACACGAGGAAAGTTTGCTTTACAGAGAAAAGGAGAAAATGCAGACATATTGCCAAAAATGCCCAAGCGACCCACGTTTTGTACGAGGCCTGTTTGCCAGGCTCCTTGGGAAAACTGGTTTCAACTAGCCACAAAGAAATGCGCCCTTTTGCAAAGTAGTATATTGCGTTGCATGAATTGCAAAAATGAAAATCGCGGACATAGGAAAAAGTATCAAAAACTGGTTTGTTTGTGAGCGATTGGCACCCTGACCGGATTCGCATAATATGGTGCATCAAGATACAGCCGCTCATGCCGCTGGCAAGTAGAAAATTGAAAGTATTCTTATACTCGTCTACAAAGAGTAATTGTGTCGGTTTGGTGGGCCACACGCGCAGGCAAACCCGCTGGCCAGCCTTGTAGTTTTCGGATATTGATGTACAGATATGCTTGTGAATTATATCCACGCATGAGCGTGTGTTTGCAACTTTCCGAGTACCAAATATAAGTATTCTTATTAGCCGGTACTTTTATGGACTTGCTGCCAATGCGCTATTGTTTGTTTTCGGCCAGCGAAGCAAAGTGCTGAAAACTATGATTTACCTTGCCGTGCAACCAATTGGTTGTACATACAAAACAGTTGCGGAAGTGGATCGCGTACGATTTGCAATTGTTTAGAATATAAAGATCTCGCTAAAACTAAGGCTTTCTTGGTAGAACCATATGTGTATTTTCCGCAACCAAACCACCAGATGGTTCACGCTTCAAACCCGGAACATATGTAACCGCACTGCGAGAACATGGTTTGCGTCCTGTTAAATCGGACTTGTCGGTTGAAAACAATGCTTACAAAGACATTCAATATGTTTTGGCAGGTGGCTCAACCAATGTTTCGATTATGTCATTGCTGTAGTCGGTGCAGTTGTGCACAAAAGAACAGAGCGTTGAACGGCAGTTTATTGAAAATCAGTGTCGATCAGGTGGACACACCTGCCACAAAATAGGAAGGTAAGAAAAGGGAACGTGGATTGCTGCAGACTTTTTGCAAAGTATACCCGTAAAACAAGTTGGGAACCTGCCTCACCAAGGCATAGGGCTATATTGGCTAACACTGACCATATTCAACGGCGCAAATAGTATATATTAACTCTATTAGGAAATAGGGTAGGGAGGGCGAGGATAAACGGCGAGGGCGCAGAAAATAAAATACGAAATTTATAAAGTTAAAGAACTGCTCGGCCGTATTGTGGATGCCCTGGATTCGGGTTGTTAAACATAGTCGGGCTGTTCAGCGTGGGTCTGCGAATTTGAAGGTTGGATCGCAAAGAAAGTGGAAGATTGGCATCGCCATAGATATCTTGGCCACGTAAGGTGCTGTCAGTCCGCAGCGACCCTGGGTCGACAAACTCGGTATTGTCGGCATAGTCCGAGTTTACAGCATTATTTTCTCCAAAGTTAAGGTTGCTGTGGTTAAAGCCTGAATCGCCGTTGTCATTCATCTTGGCATAAGTAGTACCTTGCTGGTTTGACGTAAAATCGTAGGCAGTCTTGTTGTTGTCGTTTGCTAGTCTCTCTATCCATTTGCGTTCAAACTCGTGGCGACGGAATATGGACATAAACACCGGATAACCAATAATAAGCCAGATAATAATGTTTGACGCAATGGTATCCATGATGGTCTTTTGGATACGGCGATTCTTCTCAAGCGTGTAGTACTGGTAATGGATGTAGGTGACTGTAGACTCGGTAAGCAGCGCAATAATGACAACAAAAATTGCCACCGACTCGCGAAACTCATTAAAGCTCGACTGGATGTTGCGCAGGCGATAAATGAGCACGCCACAACCAGCCCACAAAATCCACTGGGTGGCAAGTGCGGCAATGCGGAACCCCTGGGTCACGTCACATAGCTCTAGTGACGGCACATAGGCAACTGTTAGTTTGTCGCTGACGAGCTGGTTGACTAGACAGTAGACAACATTTATAATAATGACAATGACACCGGCTATCAAGCTGCCACATCTGGTAAACGGCTTCTTCTGGTTAAACACCCGGTCGAGAGAGTAAAAGCGTACAATGTTTAACGAGGCAAACACGTAGCAAAAGAGAACGCGGAGCCAAATAATCCACACTTTGCAATGCGTCCATGCACCCGTAACCCACATGTGGCCATTGGCACCAATATTGCCAATATACCACAACAGTGCTGAAAGATAGATACAAGTAACCCAGGACAGGCCTTTGGCCTTTATTGGGCGATAGTTGTAGTTGCACCACGCGTACACAACCATGATGGCAGTCAGACCGTATACCCCGCCGCATATGGCAATAGTTATTGTGTCGCCGCTGTCTGGATTAGCTGCCTTGATGCCATATGCCGAGCTGAGTACCTACATTGTTATCAAATACTAATTAGTACATTGTCTGACATCCACAGGTTCAATATACAAGTGTGCACAAACAGCGTACATACGCTCACTCGCGTGTCTGCGTCAATACGTGGCTGGCGGAAGCCACTCTGATCAAATACCGCCATAGCTAGTATTTGCTTAAATAAATATTAGTTTAAAGAAAAGTACAAAGAACAAGGTATTTCGAAACAAAAATAAAGAAGAACTGACAAACCGATGACGCTAGACTAGAGGTGGGCGGTCAGCAAAGCAAGGCTTTTGTATGAGCTGTATGTCTGAGTGAGTGCGTGCAATCGTGCTGCAGAAGCGCCCACCTGATTCTTTACAAAGGGGGACAAGGACCCTTTGCAATATGCACTTTCTTTAATGCGAGTATATGGCCGCAAACGAGATATGCAAGCGTGCGAGCAAAATGAAGCACGTCTTTTAGCAAAGTGATTGGCGCTATTTTTCTTATGAATAGACGCAACACTGCACAACCAGTTTTTTGTTTGCCAAGCCAAGCCAGCTCAAACATTTTGGAGTGTATTAATGTCGCCAGGCTGTTATTAGCATGTTTTTCAAGGTTGTCATTCTTCTTGCCGCGCTTCTAGCTCGGTGTTACTCACATTAGAAAGAACTTTCCATGCCCGCAAACTCAGTGGTTCTCTTTCCGAGTATGTGACACAAAGGCTAACGGGAGGAATGTTTATTTTCCTTTGTAGCATGCTGAATTACGCCCTCATACGTCACATTTCTTTTAAAAACCGGAGCTGACCAGGCTTTCTAACGCAAAAGAACAGCTTGCTGTAAGAATAGCAACGCTATTTCCTTTGACCCAGCCGTATCAGAAATTGGGAAGATGATCGGCTACGTTGACTGTTCTTCAAAACCACAAACAGATCAACACGGAGAAACCCTGTGACTCGGTATACGGTCTGCATTGCATAAATATTTACGCCACAACGCTTAGGAAACCGGAACTATCAAACAGCAATCAATATCTTTTTGGCATAAAAATGTTACAAAAAGCTTAGAGAACGTACCTGTCGCCTGGAGTTGTCGAAGCAAATAACGACCAGCTGGCGGTGGCATGGCGGGTGTCAAGGTTTTTGTAGAGCAGCGCCATTGTATATCAAGACAGGCTCAAGTGTAATCTGGTTGGTTGAATTGGAGCTCTGGAGATTAAGCCTTTCACTCCAGTAAGTTTGTCTGCTCATTGACCTTTGTGCAAATCTTTATGTAGCTGTCGTCAGCCAACCGCTCGAGCTACTTTTTCTTGTAATCTGTGTGTTAAAATATACACATAAATCCAGGTACGTGATGATAAGCTATGCAGCTGTCTATTGGACGCGCTGATGTTGCTCAAAAATGTAGTACTTGTAATGCAGATTAGCGACCGAGGACTCGACTAGCAGTCCAATAATTAGAACAAAAAATAAAAAGTTCCACACGCTCGCGTCATTTGCAAAAAAAAGCTGACAGATTGGCCTCACCGGGGTAATCGTTTTCTGGATATTATACACAATAGAGTGTGCAAGCATTGTAGGGTATTCCATTGAGATAATACCTTGGCGTATATTTGGCGAAAGAGAAACTGGTCATTTAGAATATGCGACTATCAGATTATGGCCACCTCACAAACAGCCTTTTTGTCAGATATTGGCAAAAGCGGTTAGGCGCTCTGCTTGGTGCATCGGCAACACGCTTTAGACAGGCAATTTATCTAGATACGCACATTCAAGCATATATTAAAATTGTAAACATACATAATTTAAGCTCTGTTCATAATTTCATAGTATCGGAATGCTACAACAAAAGTGTATTCAAAGCGATTGAGTATGGAAATAAAAATAGCTGCAATTACATGCTGCAAGGCGAGGAAGGAGCTGGTGCCGGAGGTGCCGGTGCCGGGGAAGGAGGAGCAGGAGCCGGGGCAGATGACGCAGGAGCCGATGGTGCTGGTGCTGGGGGAGCCGGTGCTGGGGTCCAGGGTGCAGGAGCTGGCATGGATGGTGCTGGCGCAGACGATGCAGGCGGGGATGGTGCCGGCATGCGAGATGATGAAGCGGGTTTAGTAGCAGGCGGCTGTGCGTTGTTGTAGGGAGGCGTAGGTGCCGGCGGCAAAGGAGGTGCCGGAGCCCCAGTCGGGCTAGGACCGCGTTGTTGTCCACATCCGCTTCCTCCAGGACCATTAAGAGCAACGTCAGGGCAGGCTGAAACAGCAAGGTCAACGTTTCCAAGCAGCGCAGGCAGAAGCGCACGCTTCTCGGCAGACTCGCCAAGGACAACAGCGCTGGTTGCCAGCGAAAGCGCGATAAACTTAAAGAATCCGACCATGGTGAATGCGATATGCGGTTTGTATTGTAGATAAATGGAAAAATGGATTGGAAATATCACTGAGACTAAAATACAATATTGGGATGACGAGGTGTCTGTATTTATCGTAGAGACCGATGGTACGTCTTTCACTTTCTATTTGCACTCGTCGTAAAGTGTCGAGAATGCGTGTAGTTTACGGCAAAAACGTTGTGCTGATTTATCACTATTACCAAAACAGCCGACGGCCAATTACCCTCAACGTTCCTGAAATCGGTTTACTGCTAATTATGTTTATGTCGCTAAAGTATTTTATACACGGGAGAAAGAAAACTCAACTGCTAAACTGGTACGCTCCAATATTGCGCGTTTCAAAGACAACGCCCTGTGCACCATCGGGTATATTTATAGTTACTGTGCTTGCAGTCGCCTGCGCGACAAATTGCCCGGGCATCGTTGGTGCGACCGGCGCCATTGGCGCCATTTGTGCGGTAAACAATGACCAGTCGGCAGCTGGCTGCTGTAACGGTGGAGCCGCCTGATTCCAGTAAGGATTAGCCCATGCGGGAGCAGCAGCCATTGCTGGAAGCGCTGCAGGTTGATTTGGAGCAACAGACAGTCCTTGGACAATAACAGCAGTGTTTTCTGGCGCCTGTACCAAGTAAGAACACTTTGTCGGCTGCAGACTGCTTGCAGATGTCATAAGAAGAGGCTCGGCGAGCATGCTTTCAGCGAGCAAATCCTTGTTTGTCGGGGTCGGCAGTAAAACCGGAAGATGCGACAGCTTGTATGCTGGCGACGAGGATGGAGGCGTGGGATTGACCAGCACTTCAACTAACGGTGCTGGCTGCGCTGGTGCGATGGGTAAGACGGCAGAAGGCGATGAGGCTGCTGACAAAATAGTGTCAATTCCAGATGAAGCAATGGAGTACTCTTGCCACTCGCTTTCTTCGCTTGAGCTGGAAACATCTCCAACGGGCACAGCACCTGGCGGGACATAGTTTGGGCACGCCGGATTGCTAGATTGTGTCTGTGTCTTATCTCCCGACGCCGACTTTCCTAAAGTGCCGACGGATAGATCTGGACATGCACTAATCTGGACGTTAAGGTTACCGAGTAGTTTACCAAGCAGCGAGCCTTGCGCAGCTAGAACAAAGGCCAGGGCGCCAATTGATACTGAAAGAGTGTGCTTCATTGCGTAAAACGGTTAAAGAAAAGCGTAAAATGTCTGGTGTAATCTAGACCTTGGAACGGCACTAACAACCATGTTTTGCTTTATACTCTGACAGAATCTGCTTCAGCAACAGGGTGTCGTCACTTTACAAATAAACATTGAAGGTCTTTTTCTAGTAACTCAAACGTTGACCAAAATATTTTTGCACCAAAACGCAGTAAGTGTGTCCCATACAATATTTTGAAGTTGCGATTGGCACTTTGTCCTGTCCCTCTTTGTGCCCAGACCGCGCAGACCGCATCTACTGTTATTTTGGTTACATATTTCGTGGTTTGTTTACGCCCCATGCCTCCCGTCCGCCGGTCAGCAAACATTGCAACAAAGCATGTGTTAAAGGTAACTAGCAAAGTAAACAAGCAAACAAACGAAGGAAGTCTAGAAGTAAAAGTGTGCTTGGCTAACTGCTTACAGACAGCATAGACAACTCAATACTGGCTGATGAAGAGCGAGCCCGAGTCGCGGATTGTTAAGGGCAGAGACGTAAAGTTCAGCATTGACGATTTGCAGGCAATGCCCGATGCAACTTCGCAGTGGGACGGCGTTCGAAACTACAAGGCGCGCAACTACCTGCGCGACGATATAAAACGCGGCGATAAGGTGCTGTTTTACCACTCAAACTGCAAGGTTCCCGGGATTGCTGGCCTGGCAACTGTCATAAAAGAGGGATACCCCGACTACACAGCCTTTGACGCCGAACACCCGTACTACGATCCAAAGTCCAGCACAGACGCGCCAAAATGGTTCATGGTTGATGTCAAGTTTGAGCGCAAGTTTGACAGGGTCTTGCCGCTGGCCGAGATTAAGCAGCACAGCTTGTTGAAAGAGATGGCACTCGTTAAACAAGGCCGACTTTCCATCCAGCCAGTTCGTCAAAGCGAGTATAAAGTTATTTTGTCCTTGTTAGAGTAATTAACAAATTTATTCCTGCTACTCAATTACTGTCTTTAACAAAAGTAATCAGAACGTGTGAATTAGCTTGATAATTTATTGTTGTCAGTTTGGCCGAGTGGTTAAGGCGACAGACTCGAAATCTGTTGGGATTTTCCCGCACAGGTTCAAATCC